>MJUU01070174.1:227845-240022 GCA_002080025.1 Modiolus philippinarum
AGTTATTGAGAAATATGTAATTTTCTTCATTTTCTTGCGATATTTACTGCTGTATGTTTGACTATTAAAATAGCTCTATTTCCTTTATTTTTGTACAGATTTGGATAAAATTTGACAGAATTGCTCGGGAAAACCTTCAGAATTGAATAATACTGGGAAAGAAGGAATATTTAACTTTCGGTCTTTCAATATGGACCCAGATCACTAATTGACCTTTTGAACTGATACACAAAAATAGTGCTTAATTCGGTCAACCACTCCGCAGGCTTGGAAGGTGTACTTTTTACTGAAAACTGAATGGATGGAAATAATAATCGGTGTTTTTGAATGACTTACTGCAAAAAACTCATGTAGATTGTCAAGCTAATGGAATAAAGATGTGTATGAAAATTTTCAACTTTATTGGAAGATGCCCATTCAGCAATATTTTGGTATCGACTTGGGGATTATTTTAATATTTTTCGGGGTTTGATAAATCCCGGAAAATCTAGACTGACATGCCATCCCGAAAATTTAAAGGAAGGTACCCCACTCAATTCCGCTCGTTTTGAGGGGTAACACATGTACCAACGAAATATAGAAATGGGTGGAATAACTCAAAATATTACTATTGGAGCCTATGGAAAATTAATTGGTGTTCTGTGCCCATAATGTCACCTATTTATATCAGGGAAATGAATTCGGTGACCCTATATTAAATTCACGCCATTACAACGAGAATTTTATTGTTTAAAACATTTCATTTTTGGATGATAGCTTTTCATAAACGTGCAATTTAAAGAAGATTATAATATTTTTGTTTTGCTGTACGTTTTACATCGATTCTATATTACATAAATCGCCCAACAATTTATAAAATTGGTGGACTTTTATCCCTCTGCAATGTTATGGTATTGTCAAAAGCGTGTATGTTTTTGAAGCAATTTGAAAAAAAAAACTTTCATAAATAGTGTAATATGTATAAAAGATTTGTTTTATTTGTTTTTATATATTCATGTTCATTTACTTAGTATATGTATTTGTGTGCCTTGTCTGTAATTACGGCTAGCTTTACGATAGGATAAAACTCTTGTAGCACGTACACTATGGCTAAGTTGAAATAAACTTGTCTTGTCTTATATTAACACAACATAACTGGTTTATTTTCAATCGATCATATTTCAAAGATTATTATAGCTGAAATCGATTTTATTTCACTTTGAAATTCAGCTTCATTTGATGCACTTTCATGTAAAATTTCATCGGAATCCGGAAACTTTGCTATTTACGTACCCTATTATCGTAAACAAAATATACCATAGCCAATTTGCAATCCATAAACAATTAAGGATTAACTGTACGACCAACATTTCATTTGAACTAGATATAAATTGAATAAGTTAAATTTAAATGGTTGGCAAAAAAAAAAAAAAACAGATGTGTTGGAGTTACAGAATTCAGACTTCAAAAATTATTAATCGATGGAATTTTTGAAGTTCTAATGTTATCAAAGGTTTTCATGAATGGATATAAAGCTATCGTTTGGATGTTTCAGGTTCATATCTAATTAAAACTTGTTTTTGTTAAAGGGGAATTCTGAATTAAAGACTTCATTTAATCATTGTGTTCAACTTGCACAGAGCAATGTAGGTGAATACAAAATACGTGGTATATGGATGCCTACTATAACCACAAAATTCTTTTATTGCAATAAGCTGAATTCATATAACTTTTAATTTTGAACTTGTAATATCAAATCATTGAAGTAGCCTTAAATAGTCCCATTGATTTACCTAGTTCGATATCCCAGGGATATTGTTCATAATTTGACATTTTTGCATTTAAATGAATGCACTCAATAATGGTTTCCATTGACCCAAGATTATGAAAAAAATCATGGTTTTTCAAAAGAATGTCTTTACAAGCCTAACTAGCAGCCGGCATAAACACCTTTCAAAAACTTTCTTATATAAATTAAAACGAAGGACGTTAGATTAAAGCTTTTATGTATATGCTAAACAGCTTTGTAATTATCTGAGTGATAAAATGATAAAAAACCTTTCGTTTTAAAACACATGTAGTTTATTTTAAATATTGAATCTCATCCAGCCACTCCTACGGTTTTTTTTCAGTTGTCTCTGACTTTTGGAACCTCTGTTTAATCCATAATAATTCCTTAGAAAAAAAATTGCACATTGACCCCATATTTTTTAAAAGTATGACATCTTTATTAAATGTTTGATGAATTTCCTAACATTTCTTCGTTGCATTTTAATAAAAATAGGTGAATAAAAAGTCTAGAGAACTAAGATTTCTCGCCAACATTTCAGACATTTATATCGCAAAAACATGCAAACTGCCTATCAAAATTTTTGCTTAAAATTATATATGATCGATTATCTAATAAATAAAATATTAATTTAAAACCATGCAAATTGAAGAGTGAAATCCTTTATAAATCAAGTCATCTGTTTCGAGAGGAATTATTTTTAACGCAGAAAGCATTCCAAAAGGCGTCGGATTTCCGTTAGATAATACTGGAAGGATAATACAATGTTTGGCCAGTGTTTCTGTCCTGGTGATTGATAACACACGAGTTATTCATGTGCCCAGTCGTCCAATACGTCGACGTTTGACAAAAAGCTACTAATTGTTTCAGTAGTCCACAATGGCAGTTTTTAAAAATACAAACCTTTGTTTATTCAATTTTCACCGTATTCGTGTGTTAATTGAACTATATACATATATATAGTCTATATCATTGTTTCCCGTTCATTTCTCAAATCAAGTTTAATTTTCATGTTCTAAAGTTCGAGGTTTACCGAGAATGTTAAATGTGAAAATTTCACTCTCGAGTGAGGACGAAGATAGCACCATACCATCATTCGACCTCGATTTTTTTCAGTTGCATATAACTAAGACTTTATCTATTTAAATTTAAAGATATGTCATGTCTAATATTAATGTCGAGTATGTGGTTTAAATTTTTAATAGAACAAGCACATTGTCCCAAAAAACTGCTGAGTGGTTGATTTTTTTCGTCTTGGTTACATAAAAAATCCATGGTGGTTACCATGACATCATTGAAACATAAGACGTATCGCTGTCCTGCATGTATGCAGACATTTTCAGCTTTACGGATTTGACATTACCAGTTTGACCTTGGATTGACAGCGTGACGAGTGAAGAATTACAAATACGAAGAAGCACATGCTGACCCTTCCGGACATTCCCAAATCATTTCAGTTTTCATTATAGTTAAGATTGCAAGTGCCTTTTTTAATGTTTTGAAACAACGGCAGTAGAATACCGAAGGAACAAAGGAGTGAAATTTACAAAAATCGACGTCCAAAGGCATGGCAAAAACGAGAACACAGAAAAAAATGACGCCAGACACAAAACAACGACGCTAGACAGACACAAAGCACAGAAACAGAAATCACAACATTCAAAAACAAAGCACTCACAGTGTGAACTCCAGTGAAACTGAGAGTGACATCAGGTGCTCCGGAAGGGTAAGCATGTCCTACTCTGTAAACAGCACCCGTCACACTGTGAGTGGGTCAATCTAGGAAAATGTCAAAGTCGGTAGTCAAACCAGGGAAGACGCGAATCTAGCTGAAAATGTCCACTTTCATTTGGGATACTGACACGTCATATCTTTCGATGATGTTATGGTGAGTGTCATAGAATTTCTTTAGGGATGAAATTAACATATGTTGAATAAATCCCTGACTAAACAGCTTTTGGGACAGTGTTTTTGCTCTGTTCAGAAAATCACTGTACAAACTACACGCTCGACAGAAACGAATCAACTGTGAAATGTACACTCCATAGGCTGGAGAGGTAGGTATATTGCTGCTAAGAAAGGGAAAGTTCACAATTGGGAAATCAAAATCATCACGCGTATCATACAGCTTAGTCTTCAAACGTCCATCTTCGTCAATATACAATAACAGATCTAGGTACGAAGCTGAAGTAGGTGGATGTTGTGTTAAATGTCTCTGCGTTTCTCGCCTCTTGAATTTGATTGGTATAACTATCCTTTATTCCGTTAGAATTATGTCGGTAAAACTTTGAGTTGATTTGAGTTGAGTATTCTACTGCCATTGTAGCATTTTGATGCGAGAAGGTCATTTGCAATTTCTTATGAGATAACACTAATTGATTCTAGTTTACAAGTTTACAATTAATAATAGTTTTATGGAACTGTGACGATTTAATCTAGTTTTAAACCTATTATACTAATTAATCTTGTGGCTTAAAAATCGCCTTTCTATTAGCCATTGTATTTTTCATAGACTTTAGTTCAACAACAATCTTCAGATGACAGAAAAGTTCACGTAAAATGTTATATTAAAATTTTAACAATTTATGTCCCTTCTGTGCATTTTATATAAACATAATATGGAAAGTGTAAAACTAAAAGACTTTATAAAGTCTGCTGGAGCACAAATAATTTAAAAGGACATCAACTTAACATACAAAGAATATGAGACAGTCAAATAAAAAAATCGTATTTTCAATACAAGATTTCTATATCTCACATATATAACTCTTTACAATTTCTGTTTTTAAACAAATACTAAGGTAATTTAACGCATGTTATACATTTAACAACAGCCCATAAACATAGCAATAGTTATTGTGATAATTATATATCAAAGTTAAATGAAATTTGAGTTCCCAGTTAGTCTGTCCATTGCAGACAAAATGTAAGAAAAGGTCGATAGCAAATATCTTACAGACAATGAAGTTTCTGCAAACAAGTTACAACCAGAAAAAAAGTTCATCCAAATCATATAACGTTTACCAGTTTGGTCAAATTTCCTTGCTAATGACTTTCAACTTATGTGAAACTTAAATGTTGCGATTATCGAAATATTGGCAAATATACACCAAAAAAGACTTAAATCTATGGAAATAAACGCCATAAAATGGTAATCGATCAACAAATTTTTATAACATTTTCTATAATGAGACAAGGGCTTAATGTTGCTATAGAGTCTGAACCACAAGCGGACAGACGTATTCGTACCTTGTAAAATGCCGACTTCACGGTAGATCTGCATGTATGTTCTTCTGACTGTTCTGATCGTATTGATATCTGAAACAAATATTAATGATATCAATGTAGTATTTTGTTGCTTTGTTGTCTTAAAATTTACCATTGAAATTCAAAAACCATCAAAACTTATGATTACTCTTCTCTGTATGCATCTTTTCTTCATTCACTGCTCAAATAATGATAAAAATGGTACAGGCAGATACAAATATCCCGTCTTTGGTAATGAAATAATTGTTTGTCAATGACACTGAGTGTAACAACAAGAATCATGAGGATGACATAACTAACTTGCTCGACAATTCGATTGTATATAGATATAATAGTTTCAGAAATCATTATTCCACCGGACACAAAATGGCATCCGAATTATCAATTTATAAATACATTATATATAAGCAAAAACATAAAAAAGATAATAAAGATAAAAATAGAGCACATCGATAACTTTCTTTGATTACCCTTTTCGATATATTTAAGACATTCTTTTCCGCATAAACAACATTTCAGACAACTGTTAAACCAATCTCACAAGGTTTTACAAGCCACGTTGCAACTTCATATAACATGTGGATCAAATGTGATCATTAGAGAGTAATCGTTAAGAAAAAGAATATTCCTGAAATCCTACCAAATTCCGTTTTGTAACAAAGTTTTACTTATTTCTTATAGTTTGTCAATTACTTCTAACATATATATATATAAACCACATCACCTTTACTTATTTTATTCGTTGTCAACAAACAAAATGGAAAGTTTCATTTGAATCGGCTTACACCCTATGAGTTATCAGCTAAAGTTTGAAAGTTATCTGTCTATTTTTATCAACGTGAACTTTGAGCTGTGCCATAATTGTCACAAATCGACAGGGAACATTGTTCCTCAAATTCTACGAAGTTTCCTTAAAGTCCACTTTCTGATTCTTAAAAAGAAACCAAAATTATTTACTGTTCTCCCCCTGTCCAACGAAATGCATTATTTGAATTGGATGCGTGTGTGTTCAGTTATTGTCCAAAAAGCAATTGTTTCCTGAAATTTCAGCTGATTTTCGGTCTATGTGACCTTGACCTGTTACCTACTTTCTCCAAAATCAAAATGTCTTCTTTCCCGCATGATGCCCAAATATATATCAAGGTTTCATTTAAACTCTTTTAGTTATCGTCTGGAACCAAAATTTGCTGAAAATGCTAATGTATTTCCGGTCAATGTGACTTTGTTCTTCAGCTACTAGTATCTTACAATATTTCATTTCAATGACAAACCTCGGTCGGTTATCTCCCTGTACCAATTAGGAAAAATGAAAGGATATGGAGTGAATGTACATGTGACAAAAACGCACACAATACATAGAGAACTCCAGTTTATCAAGGACAGGGCTTTTATTCCTGTCTACATCTTGATGTCGCCTGATGGGTCTTTCACTAGAGGTGAACAATATTCACCCCCCTCAAGCGAGATCAAGAAGGCCCCTAGCGTGCACTTAAGCGGTATTCTTGACAAAAATTATATTAAGATCACTCCCTTGCTCCCCGCCCGCCATGGAGTGCCAACTTGGGCGATGCTCAGGGTTATCCAGGGTTATCCAGCTGAAAGCACCAGGGTTGCAAGAAGAGAATAAAAATGTTGAGCAACATCAATCGCCACAAAAATATGTCATTGAAGCAACACATGTCGGGAGCGGTCAATGAGAAAAAAAAGTAAAATCGGACAATGCCCACAAATATATGTCATTAAGTAGCCCGACGAAAGAAAAAAATAAGGACAAAAACAACATCGATAGACAACACGGGGCACATCGAAATAGATGTAGGCAAACCTTGCAGTGTAACTTTGGTTGAAAGGGCAAAAATGGTCGTGTGTACAGATTATAATATTTTAGTAAAAACAATGAAAATATTGAACAGCCAAATTGAAAAAATAAATGAATTAGTAAACGTGTGAGAAATTCTCACACGGACAATCACGCCATAACTGTAATATTATAAGAGCATTTTGTATGTATCAAAGTGGGGTTAATTTTAGTTAGCATATCAATACCCTCTTTTGATATTTGAATAAAAATTATCTCCTCTTTAACTATTTTAACTAACTTGGTATACGCAAAATTCATTTGGATTTAATGTACACTTTTAGAGTTGTAACATGGAAATCAATTATTAACGGTTATCAACCCTCGTATAGCTGAGTTCAAATAAATTTAGGTATACGTAATGATATCAAATTTCACATCCCTTTTGTTCATGTATTCGGTGTATTTGTGTATATCTCAACTAGTTCGATATGCTAGAATAGCTTCCGTATACTTCGATTTATAGAATAATGTAACTTGTGACTTGGCTGTTTGCTTAAAGCGTTTGCTTAAATCTGCGTCCAGCATAGGGTCTGCAAAGTCTCGTCATCTGACACCGTGATTTCACGATAAAATTGAAATTTGAAAACGTTTCCCGCTCAAATATGACGTTTTAAGATTGTTACGTTCAAATTTTTGTTTGAAACGTCACGTGTGTTTGTGAAAAATGTAACTACCTGGTACAAATCATGTACCAGAAGTTTCAAAATTGAAGAAGACTTACAGACCCATCTCGACTATTAGACTTGACTTGTTCCTGGCTACAATTTTAACACCAATAAAAGAGCTGATTCTTTTGCTCGGATCTACTATGTATCCGTCGAGATTTTATCGCATATGCATTTACTCCATATCCTTTCACTTTTTATTTATGGCATACTATATATGCCATCATACTTTCAAATTTTGGTATTTATTTTTGTAATTTCGAAATGTAATTCTGCCCACCTTTTTAAAGTGCCCACGTTCCACTTTTTTAGAATGGCAAGTTTTCTAACAATCGACTTGATGAATGCCCTGTGTTTGTCTATATTTTGTAATCGTCCACTAGCTTAAGACACTAGTGCTTTTATGGGGCAACGGATGACAGTGATTTTAAGAGCACTTTGCCATCTAAATTAAATGTTTGTTGACAATCCCGCATCCGTGACCAGAAAAGACATGGATGTAGTGTTGTTCGAAAATCAGCAAAGAATTTCGCTCAAACTGGTGCTAGGAAAACAATAAAAGCGTTATTCCTTTGCTTGTTGTTACCATGTATTTGCAGAGACTTTGTCTCATGTGCATTTACTCCAATTCTTTCATTTACCATTTACGACTGGATTATGTCTCCCCTGCAGTATGGGGTCCGTAAAAAGATTCCCCGTGCAAGTGATGTATGCTCTCTATATATTTCGGTTATGGTGTACTTGTTCGCAAAAGAATTATTCATATGAATATACTATCATACTTTCAAATGTTGGTATTTATTTTTGCAATTTGGAAAGGTATTTCTGACCACCTGTTTAAAGTGTCCACGTCTAACTTTTTTTTATAATGCCAAGTTTTCTTACAATCGACTTGATGAGTGCCCTATGTTTGTCTATATGTTGTTATCGCACACCAGCTTAAGACATTAGTGCTTTTGTCGGGCAACGGATGACAGTGATTATAAGAGCACTTTTGCCAGTTTTATTAATGTTTGTTGACAATCGCGTATCTGTGACCAGAAAAGACATGGACGTAGCGTTTTTCGACAATCAGCAAATAATTCCGCTGAAACCGGAACTAGGGACAACAATAAAAGCGTTGTTCCTTTGCTTGATTTTACTGTTTGTAGAGGCTGTGTCTCATGTGCATTTACTCCATATTTAACAGAAGGATATGGATTAAATGAACATGAGACCATAACACATATGTTAACTCCAACTGCAATAATTTTAATGAATTGTATGGCCATTTCGGAAATTTATTCCTCAACCCAGACAAAGGAAATCCATAATTTCAAAAATCGTTTAAAATGCATAAAACCAAACAAAATCCGAATAATCAGTAATATCAAATAAAGTTGAGGACAAAACCACGATGGAGGGAGTTAATCCTTCGGTTTAGATAATACTTTACACATTAGATATTATCTTATGTACAAGTACACCATATCTAAGAAAAAATAAAGGGCATACATCTCTACCACGGGGCATTGTTTTACCAACTTCACACTGCAATAGAAGGCAAACTCCTGTATAAAATATTTTACAAAAGGATATCTTTTAATTAACCATATGCTTTTATTTTTCAGTAAATATTATGCATTCCAATTTATCGATTGATTTAAAAACTGCATTCTAGGCTATAACTCAAAATTAATTCTAGATTATTCAAAGCAGATGAATGATATTGGACACTTCTTTAATCTTAAAGTGCACATGTCGGGTTATCAATCAGAATATACAAATACGTTTTTGAATACATGCAACTATACTACAAATAGAATTGCTTTATTTATGCTTAAACTTCCTTTACTAAAGCATTTAAGTTAACAGTGATATAAAGTAATACTTACCCTTGACATTGACCACATTGATTGCTTATTTAGGGTCAAATCACATCGTTTGATTCTCCATATACTTTCACTGGCTCTTTCCTTAATCTTTCTGTAAAAATATTCAAATTCTCTATATTTTAATTATAAAATTGGAATACACTTATCATGAAGGATTCTGTCCATGTTATAAGGATGACCTTTTCGACAGAATTTGTTGAACGATAATGCTACAACAAAGTAATTCAAAAACACGTTTTTATTTTTGTGCATTGCGTCCTATAATATGATGTTCATAAACTAAGTATGAACTGAGCCGTTATTCTAAAATGGAATATTCTAAGAAAAGTGGCAACATGGGAAACACCAAGACACGTGTACGGCACAGAAAACAAAAATACAGTAGATGCTGCGGTCAATTTAAAGTTTTATGGCCATTTTGATTTTTTTTTCATTGTATATTGGCGTCATTTATTAATTGCTTCATGCAAAAATCATGTACCCAGTTCAGAAGCAGTTTTCCCTGATTTTAACAGTTATTTGGCAGTTCAAAGCAGTTCGGGTTATAACAGTCGACCAAAACTGCCAATATTTGATATTCTTAACAGTTCACTTTTGGCAGTTCGTTCTCTTTTAACAGTTAAGACATGATTTAGGCAGTTCATTTTCAAAGAAGTTGTCCTTGGCAGTCAGTATAAAAGTGTTCTGTGTTGTTTATGATAGAAAAAGGCAGTTCTTAACAGTTCATTGCACAGCTTGGCAGTTATTAAGCAGTTCAAAACAGAGTCATATCAAAGCTTTTCTCAGATGCATTTTATGCTTTCTTGTAAGCATTTGAATGATTTTATTTGAATGTGTCATGTGATTATATTGAAAGAAACATTGGCTCCATTTCCTGTTTGCTTTTCTTTTGTTTGGAGGTGAAAGATGGAGATCAAACTTGATACAAATTAGGTGCTTAGTACATATATATTAAAGATATTAATCCAAGATGTTTTTTTTCTTCTGGAAGATGCATTTAATGTATTCAATTTCAGTAGTTTTAAAGGAAAAATATTATGACTTTTATGTGATATTTCAGTGTAGTGAGAAAGTATCTTAATTAATTCTCATAATATTGACACTGAATTTAATGTTTAGATAATTATGTTGAGAGAATTAATCAATTCTCTTGTTGATAATGATGATGGTTTATATTTTGAAGGGATAGACCAAAACATATCTTGATGCTTGCATCACCTATAATCATGATTTATGTCATTAAGTGCTGTAAGTTTCAAAAGATAAAAATACAATAATCTATAGGTTAACCTCAAGCCTCACAGGTTAAGCCCCTAATATGGAGGAAAGCATGTAACTCTCATGAATATTAGCAGTTCCACTAGCAGTTTTGATAGCAGTTCTAATTAATTTTTATACAGGAAGGCAGTTCGGTCCATCTAATTTGAATTTTTCGAGCAAAATAACTGCTATCGAACTGCTTACGAACTGTGAAGGTTAAAGAACTGCTAAGAAACTGCCATAGAAATGTCTATATGTATGCAAATTAGTAATTTGCATATCATGTTAAACTGTGAAGGCTACGAAACTGCTTAATCTAATGATCTGTGAAGGCTAATGGACTGCTAGTGAACTGCCTTCAACTTTGACATGGGTATATCTATGTCTTATTAAATTATTCAAACATAAAACTAACATGGTATCTTGCTTATAATAGATATTTTTTCTTCACCGAATAACTAATCCCTTTCTGTACGCATATGTCAAATAAACAACAGCTAATGGTCATTGGTTGGTTGGTTATATCAATCTCATTTGTACCTTGATATTCTACACAAATGAAAAAAAAAGAAACTGTGCACTGATTCGCATTGTCACAGAATTTAAATGAAAATTCACATCAAACCAAGTTCTATCATATACAAACTTTGAGGCATGCTCTCTACAACGAAATAGCCCTAAACAATTTTGCACCGAAATTTGCGATGAATATACCAATCGAACCAAACATGGATAAAAATTGAGTTGATAAAATCGGTAGCCAGTATGACCACAAGTTTTACCGATGTATTTGTCGATCTATCCATCAACGAAAGAATTTAACGTTCAATAAAGGGAAATGAGACGTTTTTATAGAGATTCCAGGCATTTGTAAACCCATCTCCGGTTAGGCAACAGACATATTACGACAAACTTGGAATATTTGCAGTTGGGTTGATCAAGCTGTCAGAAAAAGTAGTGCGTGCAAATGTTTTAGCCCCAAATTATTTTTTAAGGTCGAATGTTTACATTGTTACAAGACAAATACAAATGGGCTTTGCTGATTCCTTGCTTTGGATACCGGTATGAAAAAAATTAAGATGTTTGGTCTGAACACAGGACACAATTTCTGAAGTAATGATGGATGCCTGAAACCTACTGCTCATATCAAAAAGCCGGCTATTTGGACGTTAACTTTATTTGTTTATGACCGGAAATCAGTCTTTTGATGGGTCAAGAAGTCCTGAAATGCTTGAAAACGTAAAAGTTAGGACTGTATTTTGTATTCTTGGAAAAGAACAGATTGCTGACTTCATCTTTTCACGTTTGTTCACCAACATTCGAAATGCGCTTATTCGAACCCCTTTTCAACACTCCCGGAAACCAAGCGATGTTGTTATATGGCAAAAAGTGTTTTCTTACGTGCTCAATATAAAAGCCATCCAATTACACTGAAAAAAGTGTCGAAAGCATTTGACCTTCACACATAGATAAAAAGTGTAA
>MJUU01070174.1:241260-263276 GCA_002080025.1 Modiolus philippinarum
TAAGGGAGTATGAGCGTCAAATTTCAGAAGCACTCGATATCCTTGAGTTTTTTCTACTCAAACAGGGTAAATTTTGTTTTGCACATGTATCATATTTTCTTGGTCATAGTTCACTTTAAAATGTATTAAATAGCAATAAATAAAATTTTATAAATTTCCAATTATATTTTCATATATTTTAAGGCATATAAACAGCTAGCGTAAATTGAAGGAAAACTCTAGAGATAAAAATTTTGACGTCTTATATCTCAAAAATTTTTACATGGATTTTAAAATTTATTGCTCATTTTGTTCTATTAGCAAAGTTCTTCAGAATAAAAGTTTAGAATTTTAATTCTAATTACAAACTTTCTGACACTCGTACTCCCTTAATTATTTACCTTGCTACAATTCTCTGGATAATTATGCTGATGATAATGATCAGTAACACAACAGCGACAAAACATCCAGTAATGATTTGTATAATCTGTGTCTGGCCTAAACCTGTAAAATCATCATTAGTGTCTTAACAAAAGAAAACATTGTGAAATCAATGGAATATTTATTATAGTAATGGACACAAATCTACTTATGAATTTATAGGAAAGATTTGTTCTTATGAGGATCGTTAATCTTTAAATTGCTTGATATTTACTAGTATTTTCAAAGTCGTCTGTTTTGTTTTTAATCTGTCTAACATTTTTTTGTCCTTTCAAGAAAACTTCCTTCAGAATATTATCAAACGTTGTGGTCAATAGCAAGATCAAATTTAGTGTCATTAAAATAACAACAGTTGAATACCAAAGGAACAAAAATCGAAGTGCAAACACATGGCCAAAGCGAGGACACAGAAAATAATGACGTAAAACAGATTCAGATAACTAAATACCGAAGTTACTGTAAATTTACTTTCTCCATATGAGCATTTCGACAACTTATGTCTCTGTAGTGCAGATAAAATCTAAACGTTTGGGACACCATAAACTCAAAGGTGTTTAAAAACTGATAGAGAACAAATTACCAATATGATATAAACGTAAAGCCAAAATCAGCTAAGGACAGAGCTTTGCATGAATGAGTTACTCCTTAGTTTTCAACAAAATTTACACAAATTTAGATATTGTAAGGTTTCAAAAATAATCGGCTTTCGGGTCAGCACCAAAGTACTGACTACGAGGGTGATGAAAACGCCGAAATAAAAATACAGCATTTAAAACCAAGGCACTCCCAGTGTGAACTCAAATTAAACTGAAAGTGACATCAGATGCTCGGGAAGGGTAACATATCCTGCTCTGTTAACAGCACCAGTCACACGGTCAGTAAAGAATATATGTTTTTGGAAGATAAATTCCCCAAAGCTGATTGGTTAACGTCATTTTCTGGGTCGATGCCACTGCTGGTGGACTGTTAGTCCCCGAGGGTATTCACCAGCCCAGTAGTCAGTACTTCGGTGCTGACCCGAAAACCGATTTTATTTGGAACCTTACAATATCTAAATCTTGTAAATTTTGTTGAAAACTAAGGAGTATCTCCCTCATGCAAAGCTCTGTCCTTAGCTGAATTTGGCTTTACATTTAGATCATATTGGTTATTTGTTCTCTATCGGTTCTTACACATATTTGACTTATTGGTCTTCCAAATGTTTAGATTTTATCTGCACTGAAGAGACATAAGTTGTCGATATGCGCATATGCAGAATTTAAATTCACAGTAACTTCGGTATTTAGTTATTTCTTACCACTGGGTCGATGCCACTGCTGGTGGACTGTTAGTCCCCGAGGGTATTCACCAGCCCAGTAGTCAGTACTTCGGTGCTGACCCGAAAACCGATTTTATTTGGAACCTTACAATATCTAAATTTTGTAAATTTTGTTGAAAACTAAGGAGTATCTCCCTCATGCAAAGCTCTGTCCTTAGCTGAATTTGGCTTTACATTTAGATCATATTGGTTATTTGTTCTGTATCAGTTCTTACACATATTTGACTTAATGGTCTTTCAAATGTTTAGATTTTATCTGCACTCAAGGGACATAAGTTGTCGAAATGCGCATATGCAGAATTTAAATTCACAGTAACTTCGGTATTTAGTTATTTCTTACCACTGGGTCGATGCCACTGCTGGTGGACTGTTAGTCCCCGAGGGTATTCACCAGCCCAGTAGTCAGTACTTTGGTGCTGACCCGAAAACCGATTTTATTTGGAACCTTACAATATCTAAATTTTGTAAATTTTGTTGAAAACTAAGGAGTATCTCCCTCATGCAAAGCTCTGTCCTTAACTGAATTTGGCTTTACATTTAGATTATATTGGTTATTTGTTCTCTATCAGTTTTTACTCATATTTGACTTAATGGTCTTCCAAATGTTTAGATTTTATTCGACTGAAGAGACAAAAGTTGTCGAAATGCGCATATGCAGAATTTAAATTCACAGTAACTTCGGTATTTAGTTATTTCTTACCACTGGGTCGATGCCACTGCTGGTGGACTGTTAGTCCCCGAGGGTATTCACCAGCCCAGTAGTCAGTACTTCGGTGCTGACTCGAAAACCGATTTTATTTGGAACCTTACAATATCTAAATTTTGTAAATTTTGTTGAAAACTAAGGAGTATCTCCCTCATGCAAAGCTCTGTCCTTAGCTGAATTTGGCTTTACATTTAGATCATATTGGTTATTTGTTCTCTATCAGTTTTTACACATATTTGACTTAATGGTCTTCCAAATGTTTAGATTTTATCTGCACTGAAGAGACATAAGTTGTCGAAATGCGCATATGCAGAATTTAAATTCACAGTAACTTCGGTATTTAGTTATTTCTAACCATGAGTCAAAATAATTTTAAATTCATATTACTTCTCTAACCCCCGAACAGTAGCAAGGTTATAATTTGGAAAGCCACTGTTATCACTTTAGGGGGTAGACCTGGGGTATGGGGAGATAACTCTTGTTTTTTTTTACTTTCATATTACTTACATAAATAAATAACACCATTGTGATAGGTAAAATTAAAATTTCAAAAATTGTAAAAAAAAAATATCAGAAACCAAATAAATATTCTTTTTTTTTTGTCAATCACCATCTAAATTCTTTTTTATTTATTACTAGCACATTAACTCTACATTTCATATCTAAAAATTAATGAAAAATATATGAAACTCAGATTTCTTTCAAGGGAGGTGATTTAAGCACAGTTTCAACAATTTTATTGATTTTTGCCTAATTAATTCTAAATTTTGAAAAAATGCAACGGTAGATTTTTGTAAAATTTAAGAATATCTTACATAAACTAATTTCCTTTCTTTTCTCAATTTTGGTGAAAATTACACCACTCAATTTTTACATGAAGTCTTTAATACCTATAAAACTTGGGTAAACTTTTGAGTCTGAATGGACCAAATCATCCATGTATTTCAATTAAAGTATAAGCAATCATAAGATGCAGCTCAAAAGTGCAATTTACAATCGCAGAAAGTGTGCATTCATTTTTAACCTGATAAATAAATAAGTAATCACCCCTGAAACAATAAAACTTTTATCAAAAAATCAAGTTCCAATTCAAAACTAAAGTTTTTGGAACTGAGAAGTAGTAATCGGTAGATAAACCTAAAATTGCTAACTCAAAACAATTAATTATTCTTAAGTATTCGGAATAGATATCTGATCATTTCTAATGACGCAAAGCAACGTTTTAGTTATATAAAACACAAAAATACCACCCGAAAAGAAAAAGACGGTCGATTTATCAATAAACCAGAATAAAAGATACGACTTAGCCTTTCCACACATTCGAAATTTAATCACAACATATAAATGAACTGACGAAAGGAAACTGATGACGGACAGTACAAATAAAAACTACAGGGTTTCTGCACGTCGACGGGAATTCCAAATAAAATGAGTTTCAATAACAAATGCATAAATGTTAACGCTACCAGAAAACAATTTTAACTTCAAGTGTTGAATACCTAGTCTATTCCTAATGTAAAATATTGAGATTCAATAATTCTCTTTCAAATTCAGCTGAATTCGTAGTTCATGATGATTCTTTACTAAACATTTCTGGAAGTTTTGAATTTGATTTTTCTTCTGTAGTGCGACAGTGTTTTACCAGCAGACTACTAGGCTACTTGAGCTAGCCGGCAGTTTAGCGGCGAGCACTCCTTGACCCATTTTTCGAAATTACTTTTCGTCTTGTTCTTTCTTTCTCAAGATTGTGATCTTGGAGTTAGTAGTCTACCTGTATTGAGTTTTATGTGTGTGTTTGTTATACTATAGGGGCACATGATATAGAAAGGTTTTGGTATCCATAAACCGGTGTAACCCTACCGCTAGCTCTTACTAATGCCGGTACCAAACCCCGCTATCCCGAGTTCCTATCGTTGTCTACGTTTGTCTTTTGTCTTTTAATTGTTTTACTTGTGCAGTTCCTCTGTAGATTGTGGTATGTGATTAGAATTTTCGGCCATTGTAAGTGTTTCCTGTTATCTTTGTTATATCAATTATACTCTCAGTCACTGAAAATCGGTTTGAAATTGAGTGAGTTAATAAAAAGTGTTTATAATTTTGTAACACGCTTTAATTTTAATATTATATTTTTTACATCCCTTGTATTTGAAATATTACCGATTTTCTGTTCCTTCTCAGCACGGGCACCAATCTGACAACTGACAACATTTTGTTATGATAGAAAAATCTTGATGATAAAATCCTGTTATGAGTGATGATATCGAGGTCAACGCTTCGAAATTCAAGTAACAACATTTATCATCATATTACTTTTGTTTAATTCGATCGCTAGTAGTCAAGGATGACATGCCTACAAAAATCTTATTAAACCGTAATGTATTGTTTACTGAATTACTGTTCTTATCAAATTTTTGACAAACCGTCCGAAATTTGTCTTTTTTCAAAATCAGCAATATTTGATACACTTGTGATACGTCCGATTGTAATATTAACACTTTTGCCTTGATATGTTCCTTTATCACTAAAAAGCTAATATTTTATTGAAATTATAGATTGAGTGATGATATGTGGTTATGAGTTGTGGTATGTTTTATGAGTTAGTTGACTAAAGGACAAAGTAAAATCGCCTCCTTAGAAAATGTCTCTCAAATAACTAAAAACCGAAGTCACCGTGAATTTTTCTTCTGCATATACACATTTCGACAACTAATGTCTCCTCAGTGCAGATAAAATTTAAACGCTTGGAAGACAATCAAGTGATGAATACTAACCATAATCATATTACACGAGAAGTTATTATTTCTGACCACGAATAATTCCAACAAATCACAGTATTAATGCATTTATTAATATAAAGGAAGTCTGATGTAACATAATATAATATAAAATGTAAATATTATACTCGGACGTATCACAATATATGCATTAAATATTGCTGATCTTGAAAAGAAAAACTTCGGACGGTTTGCCATAAAATTGACGACAAGTTCAAAAACAGTAATTAAGCAAGCAATGCATTACCGTTTAATAAGACTTTTGACTTAAAAGCGACCAAACTACATTCTCCGATTTTTAAAAACAAAAGTATTTTACGAGTAACATGATGATAAATGTGTGTACTTGCATATCGAAGCGTTGACCTCGACATCATCAATCGAATATTATCATCACGATTTTTCTTTCAGAACAAAATGTTATGTTTTTGTGAGATTGGTGCCTATGATCGAGTGGTCATTCATGTCATTGGCGGTATAAACTAATGGTATAGAAATATCATACCGTATTTTGTTTTAACGCTTTGGTATTGAATTTTAACGCGTTGTATTTTATTTTTAAAGCGTTGGATTTATTTTCAACGCGTTGGTTTTTATTTTCTTGCGTTGATTATTGAAATAATTTAAGAGAAATATCAACGCGTTACTTTTACAATTACACAATTTCTACTTTAACGGTATAGTTTTGCAAATTCTATCTTAATGTTCGTCCAATCGGAATGTTTGTACTATATGGATGCAGAGATGCGCAAAGATAGTTGCAGGTGGAGACCGAGAACGATTTCTTGAACGCATCAAAGAAATGGTTAATTACTGCTGCCGAATTAGTTCTTCCGATGCCCTAGTCGATATGACACCAAAGAAAAAAATCAGTGGGATTTATAATAAGATATAGAAGTATTTAATAGCTTGTTAAGTAAAGGGGGCATGAAGTGCCTGGCCTGGAAGCGGGACAATTCACCAAGCATCTGTCCGAGTCCCGAGTCGCCCCCAATTTCTACTAACTATTCCAATCGATGAAATAAAAGTGACAACAGGAAACACCTACAATGGCTGAAAATTATAATTACATGCCACAATATGCGAGGGAACTACACAGAAAAAACACAAATAAAACAAAAGATAAACGTAAACAATGATAGGAACTCGGGACAGCCGGGCTTGGTACTGGCACTAGCAAAAGCCAGCGGTAGGGTTAAACCGGTTTACGGGTACCCAAACCTCCCCTTTATCTGTCCCGTTTCCCCATGGGTTCGCAAACATATGAATAAAACCCAATACCAGTAGACTACTAACTCCATGACCACAATCTTGAAAGGAAAGAATATGACAATACGTAATTTTGAAAGATGGTCAAGGGGTGCTCGCCGCTAATCTGCCCCCTAGGTAAAGGAGCCTAGTCTGCTGGTAAAACACTGTCGCACTACGGAAGAAAAATCAGACTCAAAACTTCTCGCAGAATTTGGTCAAGAATCATACATTTCAGTAGACATCGGCAGTATCAGTGAGAGGCCAGTATGTATGTAAAATTTTTGGGTCACTAGATCTCAAAGCTAATTTAACGGATTTGCATCCGTCCGTTGCATCCGTTGAATTAGCTTTAAGATCTAGTGACCTAAAAAGAGTATCTTGTCAGTATCCCCTATTACGTAAAGAATGTAATTTACGTCCCAGCTTTCCCGGATTTTTAATCAGTTTCTGGCATTTTCTGTAAAAACGAGGATTAGAAATGCCCTTAGTAGAACAAACACGTGCGAATCGTACTAGTTGAGAAATGTACACCACGTATGATGGAGTTTGAGGAACGTCGCCGTCAAGAAAAGGGAAATTAGTTATAGTGAAATCAAAATCATACCTTTTATCACATATTTTAATTTTTATTTTGCCAGAGTCAATAATGATAGTTAGATCAAGAAAACGGCAGTATTTGGAATCATTGTTACCTATATTTAATTTCAGTTCTTGTGGGTAAATAATATCTACATAATTGAATTAAGACTTTCAAATGCCAACTCGCACCACAAATAGATTCAAAATGGTCCATTAATACTCTTTTCATCCTAGAGTGTTTATTCCATCAGGTATGGAGTATAACTCACTATAGGATTAGGGTTAGAGATAGTGGTAGGGTTAGACTTGATTAGGGGTAGAGATAGGAGTAGGGTTACGGGTAGGGTTAGAGTTAGTCTAGTGTTCCGTTAGAGACAAATACTGTAATATAAGACCGGTTGGAAAATATTCTTTAATGATTTTATCAGTTGGGCATATATTTCTGTCACACACTTTAAATGGCGAATTGTCATAAAACATTGATGGGAGAGATTACCAGATGCTGATGGGGCGAGTTAGATCTAAATTATAAATGGGGCGAGTGTGCTGGAAATGGGGGCGACTTGTCTTGGATTCCGTGTCACAGTGGAAGCATTCGATCAGACAACACGAGTGACGAGATTTTCGTAAATAAAACGACCAGTTTTCAGCACTAATGTCCAATACTAGCGCCGAGAGTATGTACTCCCCACTTATATGCGAACATAAGGAATCAAAATGTCAACCGTGGAAGGCAATATGTATGTGCCGAGCTTGCTGGCAAAGTATAATCTAAACGTGTGAAAACTGTGAGACCACTTTTCTTATAGGAAACAATGTACGTTCGATTTATTTTGATATGAAACCTCAAGTTTTGCAACTTCTTTGCACTCCTGCATGCCCCAAAATAAACATACTGTAGTTCACTTACTGCTAGAGATTTTGAGACCACGAATTAATGTACATCAAATATTAATAAGAAACGTATATATATTTCCTTTAAATAAGTACTGGGTTGGGTTGCTATGAATCATCTGATTGTGCACAGTCCACACTGGCAGTAGTAATCTATTAAGTATTAAATCATTACTCGATGCTTAAGTAAATTCCAGCAGTGAAATTAATGTTTTCTTGCCCCAAAACATACTGTTCAGTTAGGTTAATTAATTTTGAAATTTACTATATGAATGGGTTGATATTTAATTCAAGGCACAACAAGAATGTGTCGTCTGATCACGGGTTATCGTGGGACAATAATTTTCATGGATTCAATGGAAATTTTGACCTCATAAATAACAAAATAGCGAAGTCACTGTTTATTCATTTTCTGCATATGCGCATTTCGACAACTTATGTCTCAAAGCAATTAAGCAATTGATCCTTAAGGCCACGAAAACCTATGACATGAGTGTGAATATGAATGGGAAGTTTTCAAAATACCAGGCAGGACTGTTCCCACTTCCTACTTAAGTGCAACCCATGCTCCCAATTGCAAAAAAGACATTTAATCACTGGCGGATCCAGGGGTTCCCTCTTAGGTTGGAAAATATTTAAAATCCCCATGGGTTCCCCTTTTTGGAAAAGTTAATGGTCGGACCCCCTCTTAGCAGAAATTCTGCATCCATCATTGTTAATTATATGTTTATATGTCTATTTGATGTCACTGTCATCAGTTTCTGTCTATATATGGTCGTACTCATGCTTGAAAATATTAATACAGGTTAATAGACCTGTGAGTAAGTTGATCATGGCATGATGTTGATTTGTTGGAATCTTCAAACAGTCCGACGTTCCGTTAAACAGATATATTTTTATCTCTGGTTCTTGCAGCAAAAAATCAGCTTACCCAGACACTAAATCGTCATCTGTGTCGGAGTCTGCAGTATTCTGGGTATTTTTTTGCCCTTTTCATAAGTCCAGGGAGACGGGTTGCTGAAGAGGACATTGTCGTTTTCCCGCCATTTGCCAGCTCTCCAACATTCGGAACAATCATGCAACGACTCTTTTGATTGGTTGTCGAGTATTAGAAAGTAGAATAAACTATACCGTAAAAATTAAAAACCAAATGTATAGTTTCCACAACCAACGCGTTGGTATTTTTTTAATATCGACAGATTTAGCAATCAATGCGTTTGTTTTTCATATCAACGCCTTGAAAGTCAAAACCAACGCGTTGAAAATCAAAATCAGCGCGTGAAAACTTATTAAACGGTATGAGAATTTCTATACCGTAAGTTTATACCACCAATGACATGGATTGCTACTCACAGGTGCCTGTGTACAGCGTAGTAGTCCGAATGATTTGCCACTAAACCCGAAATTACAATTCATCAGAAAAGTGTAACTGGCTCATGCAGACTATACATATATAATTACAACGAAATATTTTGTATTGCAAAATCTAAAAAAAAACAAAAAAAAACGTACAACTGGCAGAAAAAATTCAACAAAATTTATTAAATATCAAAGTTGTTCAGTCAAATATCAAACTTAAGTTATAATGTATTGGTTTCATCATTCCTTTTACTAACACTAAATTTAACTATTATCTGAAAAAAACAGTAAAAATATCTTCAGAATATCTTAAAATATATATTGTTGTATATTGTGTGGAAATTAATCATGCAGTAGTTCCATGAGAAATTATAAATTATAGATGTTAGCATTTATACTTAAAGATTAGATACTGAACATACCTTTATCACATAATTCACCATTAAAACCACATAATGGGTAATCAGATGGAGGTCCATCACCGACCCATTTCATACTATTTTGTGAGCTAATTTGAAATTTGCCAGTTTCACTGAAGAAATAACCAATAACCTAAAGATTAAAAGCAAATAAGGTAATTATACATTAAACATTAATATGTCGACACTGCTTGTGTCATTGTTTATAATAAACAAAGTGCTTGATTAAAGAGTTTTATTGTTTTTTATCTTTTTGTGCATAATATAAATGATGTGGTTATCATATTCATTACTTAAGTGAAAGAAAACAAGTATTAAAGTGTCTATTAACACCTTTATGCTCATTGCCGCACCACTGAATAAGTGTATAATATTATACCCTATCGGCTTGTGCGGGGACGAAGACCAAACTGCTGCCCACCCTTACAAAAATATAAGGCTTCTGGCCGACAGTTGCAGACAGTTTGCTGCAATTTTTTTCGCATGCAAATTAGGTTCCAGCACACTGTTTCTATCACACTTGCCGTACAGTTTTGGCACATTTGCGGTACAGTTCTTGCACATTCGCCGTTAAGTTCCGGCACACTTGCGCTATGGTTCATGTACACTTGTGGTGCAGTTCTAGCACACTTGCGGTATAGTTCCGGCACAGTTCTAGCACACTTGTGCCACACAGTTCTGGTACACTTGTGCCACACAGTTCTGGTACACTACTGTCACAATACTGGCAGTTGAGGAAAATTTCATGTTTGTATCATATACAATTGCAGAGAAATCCTTGACTAAATATTGAGAAAGAACTATTATCCGGGATGGAGGTGGGGTGGTCTAATTTTCATGGACTTTCTGGTAAATTGAAAACCCAATTAAGTACCAATTTTCAGATAAATTGTTATGAAAATGCTGTCAAATCATGAGAATAAAAAACCCTTGAATGAATGTTTTTTGTAAAACAATGAAATTTGATATCCACCGATGAAAGTTCTTTCACAGTTACTGCTTCATACATTAGTAAAAAATCCTAAACAAAGTAGTTTCAGACAGATGGATAAACAGGCTGAGAGACGGACAAACAGACATAGGTAAAAATGTATATCCCTTCTAATTTGTATGTAATCTTATGATTGAAATATGCCATTTTTTCAATGAAACATATCAATAAAGTATGTTTTCCTTGGATTGTTCGCTTTTAGATTGACGGTTCGGTTCTCACTTACTTTTCTTAGTAAAATTCTAAAAAAAATCACTGATCTTTGAAGTTTCAGAAAAATTAACCATAAATGGAATAAAACATTTGTATTAAATCCAATTACAGAAAATGACTGTTTTCAATGAAATGTATTAAAAATGTATAGTAGAATTAAGAAAAATTTTGAATCAAATATTTTTGCAATCCAAAAATTAAAATAACTGTTTTTACTGACATGTTTTCAAAAAAGTATGCTAGTCACTATCCAATAGTAACTGAAGTCGCAGGAAATATACCAATTTACTGGTATCATAAAATTACTAAAATATTTGACTGTATGCAAAAATGTAAAAAAAACATTCAGGAAAAACAATTCAAAAGATGGAACTGGTGTAACCTTACTGGTAAATAGGTAAAAATGGCAAAAGTCTTTTCTGACATGATTTAATTTTAATTCGAAATTGTTTTGCATCATTCAAGTATTAAATGTTTGCACGAAGATGTAGGCTGAGGGCAACAGTTACACATACACATTCTATAACTGTTTCGTAAATGCTGTCTTGGCCTTCAGCGATTTTGTTTTATTTTTATTTATTTTTTTTATCTACCAACTTCATTTATTTTTGGTATGTCGACCTTCAATTTTGTTTGATACGACTCATTTTATCTTCAGACAATTTTCGCCGCTCTTCTGTGTGCTCTCAATCGAACGTCTTTTAATTTTAGACAATAAAACAGTTAATAGTCGACTTCTAATATAAATTAATTTATATATTGAAAATATATAATTAGTTTATAATATTTTTTGGATGAAGTAGTTAACCAAAATATTTGATCTAAAAATCAGTTGAAACACCTTATTTTATTTTCCATATATTAATGCATACGATTGTAATCATTTAATATTGGACATGAATAAAGACCAATCTTTTCGAATTTTCATTTTGATTTTTCTCGTCAAATGTTTCAATGTGTTAATACAGTACCATGGATAATGCAGCAATGTTCATACTTGTAATTTGTTAAGGGGGTTCGCTACTCCATATGAAAATAAATAGGATTTCAAATAAATGTGTTTTTGTTAGAAAATTAAAAAACAAATAATTAAAGTAAAAAAACTGATAGGTTGATGATCTCGTTTTTGAGTTATAAGTGATTGAAAATTTGGCGGTAAGCTGAAATCCTCGGATTTTTCATAGGATTAACATTAGCAATGTTTGACCACTAATGAATGTGACAGAATAAATAGATTGAATAAAAGTTTTACAGAATGCTCATAAAGATGTATTAAATGAAATTATTGGAAAAATTAAGGGGTCCATGGGCAAAAAATAACAATGCTTTTAAATGGGTAAAACCAGAGAATTCCGAAAATCTGACAGAAATCAAAAACATGAGGAGCGAACCTCCTTAAGGGGTAGTGTGGTTTCATTCTAAATGTCGATAAATTTCCAGTTTTATCAGTGTGTTCGTTATTAATGTTAACATATTTTACTATTATTGTGAACATATCTTAAATTAAAACAATTTAATAAACAAAATATTTTTCATCAACCATGCTTCTATAAACTAAACATTTTTCTGTAGCATAAATACTTTTTACTTCCAATATTCAATAGAGATAAAACGTACAGCATTTTGTGTCTTACCGTTAAATTAAAATTGTCTTCTCCAGTAATTTGTTCAAATTTGTATCCCTGTTCTCTGTCACCATTTGAATTTAAAGTAACATTACCAGTAACAGCTGAAATGTAATATGTTATGTATACATCGATTAATTTTGACACCATAAAGAAATCTTTCTCGTTTCTGCGTATGTTTCTGCGTATGAAATGACATGCTTTATTCAGCATAATATCCACTCACATTGTGTAAAAGTGGTCTGACCAAGATCTAACTGTTTTCAGTTAGAAGACCCTTTTTGCTGTAGTTATTCATGAAAATTGTCATTAAAACTTGGCTTGATGCACGATTTCACAAAATGTCTGTACATGAAAGTCAAATATTCCCAAACAAAACAATTACATGAAAAAAGGCCCAAAAGTGCCACCTATAATAACAATAGACTGATTAAGAGATAGAGGTAAAACATTAACTTCTACAGTAGAAAAATGCAAAATTAGCAAGAAATATAAAAAGAAGTCCATTAACTCCTAGTCATACCTCATTTCGTTAATTATGGTATCAGTTTGCAACATGGCATACGTTACTTTTTTATTTCTTTGGTTGAACCTGAATGCCAACTACATAATACAAACAAAATTTATTTTGATTTATTCTTTCTGTTCGGTTATCTTGTTATAACCGAGATTCGATGATCTTTGTTGCAGCAATTACGATTCTTTAATCAATGATTGAAAATTTGCTACAGACTATCAGGTAACGTAAAGGAAGTGTTTATATTAAAATCGACTTGAAATGTAAGATAATATATAATGGATATTACAGTTTGATATCTATACTAACAGCTTTCAAAAAATAATTTAATTTCTAGATTAATCTTTTTCGACACAAAAATTGTAATCTGTAAAAAGCTAATTACCTTAAAAGTGAAAAAAATGAAAATCGTTAACATTTGGTACTAAAATATTTCCATAATAAGTTCAATTTTCCTCAGTGCAACAGGAGAACTTGTAAACTAAAGGGAACATGTTCCCTTGAGAAATGGAAACTTTGTTAGTTCATACCACGTATTTTAAACTAGTGATTTTATCCTGGGCTCCTGTTGTTGTTTATATTTGTCTTTTTTCTTTTATTTGTGTTTTTGAAGTTCCCCGTTAGATTGTGGCATGTCCTTGTAATTATCAGCTGTTGTAGATATTTCCTGTTATTTTTCTTATCAAATTCGTGACCTGATATGTCTTTCCCATCCTTTACTTGTGCTGACATGCTTGATAAAAGAAAGAATCATTTTGTTTCAATATGTAGCATGATTTTTAAAGTTAAATGAGTAAGAACTTGAACGTTGAGAATGAGAATCTGTTTTGGTCGTTAACTTTATTTTAAAATCTTTGAATTATTTGTCAAACCTTCATATGTACGTCCCCATAAGTGTCGTGCCAGCTGTTCTCCATCAAATTGATCGCGATTTCCACTCAGTGAAAAATTAAGAGAAACTGCGAAACCATACATAGCTTCATACAAATTTGCTGCAGGATAAGGTACCTACAATAAACATTAATTGTTTGGAATTACCTTAAGAAAAGTTTCATGCTAACTAAATTATCAGAAAATTCTAATGCCCTGTAAATCATTTTGTCCCATTTAATGTGCGGAGTCGTAAAAATATATTGTTATCATGAGATAGGGTAAAACAATTAAAAAAAAACATTAATTGTTTGGAATTACCTTAAGAAAAGTTTCATGCTAACTAAATTATCAGAAAATTCTAATGCCCTGTAAATCATTTTGTCCCATTTAATGTGCGGAGTCGTAAAAATATATTGTTATCATGAAATGGGGTAAAACAATTAAAAAAATCAAGGAACTATGTTCATATTCGCAGTGAAATCACAATTATTTGGCCAATTACAAGGCATTTAAAATTTAACACACTAAACGGAAACTCTTTCGTTAGTTTGTTATTCATGTGGGTCAAGATTTAAGAAATTGTTTTCGTTTAAGTGTGAGGATTAAAAAACCGTCTGTGGTGTTATTTTATTTAATTTTGTATAATTATTTAATATCTTAGATGTTAAGATGCGAATGCGTTGTTTACAATGTCGATATTTTGCAAACTATTGTATACTTTTAATTCATAAGAGTTCCAAATTAAAACTGTCAGGATCAACTTTGAATGTATTACAATCTATTTGATAATTTTTATACCTTAAAGAAAGGCTGTTGTCATTGAAACACTTTGATACTTATTTTATTTACTTGTTTTGTCTTGTTTTTGTTTTGTTTTTTTTTACAAAAAGGGATGTCTTTCGTCTTCAATGAAAACTCATTCTGTATAGTCCCATTCTGTAGTGAATTACAATATCATGACACAGAAATGATCTTTAATTCACGTTTAAATAGAATAAAGAACACATACTCCTGTTTTTTTAAGGTCGTAAGCATGATTCGGCATATTGTTACAATGTGTCTGAGTGGACAAAGAATTTACTGCAAAAGTGACAAATGCAAACTACGATTTAACACCGAACTCACTGTCATTTTTACAAGTGTCACACGTAGAACAGGTCATGCTTATCCTTGAAAATCACTTGAATGCGCCTCTAGTCACACTGCTAGTGCCTCTGTGTTTCCGTGTTTTTTGGATTTCTTTTTGTCCTTTTACCTATGTTTACGTAATTTCGTTTGCCATAATTTAGGATGATTAATTACTTGTTTGCCTTTTCATTACATTTATGTTATGATATTTTCCATATTACTGTCTTATTTTTGTTTTGTTTGTTAGTTTGCGTCATTATGAATATAATATAATACACCATTATTATTTAATTTATGACTTACTTATTAACAATGATTGATCTAATCACCAACTTGTTATAACAAAATCGATATTTTTCACACTATTGTTACATGATATGGATAACTAACCGATCAAAACCAGAACAATTGGATGAAATGAAAAGAACCGTCATCTTTTTCATAATAACTTAATGATTTGGCGAGCAATTTGGTTTTATTAATTGCCTTTTCATTGGACAACGGAAATTATATTGCTACTTATACGTTGATAATTAAGTTACATTTTTTTCTCGAATTTAAATAACTTGTATAATGGTTTCTGAAGTAATAATGGTTCCAACCTCCTCGTCACTTGTGTAATTATAGTTAAACAATTCCATGGAGCGTCGTTTGATGTTGTCTATGAATTGTAGGTATTCGTAGGTTTTAGGTGTAAAATAAGCAACAAAAATTATGTTTTCATATGCTTTCTTCACAATTGCGTCAGAAACATCATTCTGGAATAAAAAAAACAAAAGTTTGCTGTTTTTCTCTGCGTACAAATAACAAAATACCGATATCACTGAAAATTTACTCTCTGTGTATAGCTATTTCGACAACTAATGTCTCATCAGTGTAGATAAAATCAAAACATTGGAAATCCATAAATCGAAACCTATACAAAGGCTGATGGAGAACATATAATCAAAAGAATCTTAAAAGAAATGAAGGACATACGAATGGTTTATTTAAGTTACAGCATAAAATTCAAAATAAATATAGTCTTAAAAGAATTTTTCACCCTGAACTTTATATAACTAGATACTATCATTTTAGGTTAGCTATTTGCAAGATATAATAATATTCCATATACAAAATATATTACTAGAGTATAAGTACTTGTAAATGATGTAAGCAATACAGATTAAAAACCTGCCTAGCAAAATCCAGTCTGCCTATGGACACCACTGAAAAAGGTACTGGTTAATCGGTATCTTTTGTGAGTAGGCTCTGAGATAACGATGCAGTGTAGAAATTAGAGAGGAAAAATCACAACGGTCGTACGACCTATGGCCAGGAATGGATGGAAGGGTCTTAGTACGCTAAGTTACAATGGTAATGGTGTAAGAGATAGATCAAAATGTTGCAAGCAGTCCTTTGTATATAAATGGTCACATATGAAGGGTAGGATGAGCTGTGAGGATAGAAATGTATACTTCCAAATATTCACAATAAAAATAAACATCTTTCAATAGCTATTGATATTGTAAAATCATTCAAAGTGTTTTGATCCAGCTCACCAATCTGCTAGATGGTAAAATGATATTTATTTCTCTAAAATGTTTTTCATAACTTTGTTAAAATTGTGGGTTCAATAAATGTTTTAAATAATATAAAGAGGCTAAAGTTTTAACTGATTTTTTTCGCTGAAATCAACAAATATTGTGAAACTAAAATCTTGTAAGATAGTATAGTTTCTTACATTTCTTATTCTTTGTATACTAACATGAAATCAAACTCAGAATAAGTAAGAAGCATGCATAATTCCAAGAAAACAGTTATATGCCCTTTTGTATAATTGAACATGAACATGTAAGGGTCATATCATTAAGTCAAAAATAAAAGACATGAAGGGATAAGTTCGCAAACAAAATAATCTGGTATTGTTAATCGGAAAACAACTTTACACTGTGTATTATTTCACGTCTCACAAGTTATATGGATATTTTAGACGCCAGAAAAAGAATACTTATATAATATAGTAGGTGAGAACCGAACCTTCAGACAAAAACGAATATTCAACGGATAATGGCAACACCAGAAAAATAAAGAAAAAAACAAAAATGAGTACAGAAAATAAAAATGAAGACACACATACATACAAAGATAAACAACACGGAACCAATAAAAAACCATGGGTGAGATCATATTATTATAGTTTAAACTGCTGTACATACCTGTTTCCATGAGATATCTCCAAAGGTTTCCTTTTGTGAGTAGTAATATATACATATAAATTGATAATTGCCACTTGTCATTTCCATTTGACTTGCCAGAAGCATTATAGATCTCAATGTTTCTCCACGTACTGCTAAGACAATTACTGCAAAGAAAAGCATGTTGTGAAACTTTTTTTACTTGTACAGAAAGATATGCATCGCAAGAAGCTGAGACTCAACTGATATGTCAATAATTTAATTGAGATAATCTTTAGTATATTAGGGTAATAACAAAATTAACGAAAAGAGTTGTCACGAGCCCAATTCCATGAGACAAAAAGACAAATCTGGTGAAATCAATCGGTAAAAGTATCGACAGCAATGGTTCTGACTTGGTAAGGGCATTTAAAAAAATGGTGGCTTAAACCGGTTTTATGGCATGCCAAACTTCCCCTTCCATTTCAGTAGTGCCATGTAATAACTCAACAACAATCGCTATTGAAAAATAGTAGACAGTTAAAAGAAATGATCATCCCAGTACTAGGTAAAAAGAATCTTAAATCACAGTTCGGACCGTAACTTCATTTTTTTCCAAAACGGACTGATATCTAATAAGAACTTTTTAATAATCGTATGAGACGGAACTTTTTGAAGCTTTGATTGATAAGACGGTGACGGAGATAACTATGTCTAATGAGAAAGTCTGTAAAATTTGTGCTAGCTCTCGCGTAACGAATCAACTGTGAAACATATACTCGGTAGGCAGGAGAAGCTAGAATGTTACTGCCCATATTAGGGAAATTGATAATTTTGAAATTAAAATCGTCCCTTTTGCCGTAAATTTTAGTACTGAGATGACCATTTTCGCTACATTCGAGATATAAATCTAACAAAGATGTCGATCTAGTGGTTTCTGTCGTAAATTTTAGTACTGAGATGACCATTTTCGCTACATTCGAGATATAAATCTAACAAAGATGTCCATCTAGTGGTTTCTGTCGTTTCCTTCATCTCTAGTTCTTGTGAATATATATAAAAATGTTACATCAGAGCATCCACGATCATAATCATAATGATAAGAATACAACTAATCACGATCAATATCAGATCAGCTTAACATGAAACCTGGAATAAATGAAATAAACAATTGGTTAAGCAACTTAATACACGTATTAAGGTATTCGTAAAAACACATCTATGAGATAAACAAACGCCAAAATAACAACAAAGGAGTCATTAAAATCAATTAAACACTATAACCTTTCATAGCAACTGCTGTTGAGCTATGAATCATTACCGTAATGGAATGAAGGCTCTTGGGGCGCAATAAATCTGGCGTAATCCACCATTTCTTTTTTAAAATGGTTTAGTGAGGACAATTGCGGTTGACATTTTTACCTGTGGTATTGTTCCTGTTTTATCTTTTTTGACCTTGATATTTCCGCTCTTGACCATTCTGTTCGGTAATTTTGTTTCCTATTCACAGATGAACTTTAATATGACAGTCATTAAAACTAGAGGAAATGTGATTCAATGTATTTGAAAATCACCTAATTAAACATGGAATGTGATAAAACTGAATTCAACATTATTATAAAAATTCCAAAAATACATAGTTGGTCAAACTAATACACTAACTAAGAAAAACTTAACACAACTTTGAATTGTAACTGACTACGGAAATTGGAAGTGCTAAAATGCTGTCTTATTTCCCAATCAGCTGATATCCAAGTTTTTGTCACATTTCCATTTACCCTGTATGACTCAATAATTTTATAGAACATAAAGTAAATATAATCATACTTCGGGACACTGCAGACACACTTTTCATTATTTCTGACAAATCCATGCCATCTCCACTTTTGTAGGTGTGTACAGCAGCAACTGTCATATTTTTCTGACCTCCGACATCTTTAAGGGCATCCCGTGTCAACATCCATATTTGATCGACGTGATTTTCACTGATTATACTGAAGCGATTCCACGTGTATGTCTGCATCAGATCAGTAACAGCAAGTCCCACTTTGTCAAATGTACCAAGAAATCGAGTCAGCGTCTACAACAGAATGAATATACATAACAAGGAGTGATTCTTTTGATAGAGAAAATATACTTTTATGACCTGGTTTTTGAGTACATTTTAGCGTTAAAGGAGAGAAAATTTTAGATACGGGAATTCAGTGATCGAATAAACGTAGTATATCAAGTCATACGTGTGACGATGTCACATTTTTTTATTTATTAGTTTTCATTATCATAATGCAACAAAAGAAGTCATAACCATCGGCGTACACATCACTATCAAATTGTAATGTATCTTTAGATGGTATAGTTCCAATTATTCTGTATACCAATTCAAATATTTAGAATTGATTCTAACAATTTAAATGCTAAGAATAACATTACTTACATGCTGTACGTTGGCATCGACAATATTTTTGTCGACGATATTGTGCTGATATTGCATTGATATATTCCAATGGGTTCGAAGCAAATGTGCAACCCTACTTGAATTATTATTTGGCAGAGTTTATAAAAAAAACCTTTTAAATGAAGAAAAGAAAAAGCACATCTACGTGAGCACATCGTTTTTAAATTTTACCTTTCGTAATCTTAGTAATCCATATTTCTGTGAGTATTTACATCTAATAAATCACTGTCAACTGAAAATTTAAGGCTCTTCAGAAAGTAAAAAGTAGGCTACAAAGTGCTGTAGTGTTTAACCAGGAGTGTAGGCTTATTAGGGAAACGGAATAGAGAAAGGGGAGGTTTGGGTTTAACCCTACTGCTAGCTTTTGCTAGTGCCGGTATCAAGTCACGCTAACCCGAGTTCCTTTCGTAGCTTACGTTTTCTCTTGTCTTTTATGTGTGTTTTTCTATTGCAGTTCCCTTGTTTATTGCGACACGTGGTTGTAATTTTCGGCCATGGTAGGTGTTTACTGTTCTCCTTACTTGGTACATATTTTGATTGACAATGATGGACACATTCAAACAGGAATCAATAACAAAACTTGATGTTTTGAATTTCCCATTATGAATTTCCCTTACTTATCAGTACCATTTGTTGTATTTCGGAGATGTCTCCAAATTACCAGAAAACTACTCAGGCATAAAGGGAAAAAAGGGATAGATAAGGACGAGTTAACCGGGTAGTAATGTAACGGGCACCTGACAAGTGGAAATGATATACCCGAAGAAAAATCGTAGCAGGAACAAGTCAGATATTGTTAAATCAAATATTATGTAAAGAAGACAGTCGTATGTTACAAGATACACGTAGCTGCGGAACCGTACCTCTGTGGGCCTTGGGCTGTTTTTTAATAGTTGCGGATCATGGAGCTACAGATTTTCCCCTATGTATAACTCGTGACTCTTACAACACGAATCTTATCGCACGTTTCCGGAGTTTAGGCCATTTTGAATATGGCGGTCCCGTGACATTTCGAGAGTGGGCAATAAATGCAAGGTCATGTCCGGGACGGATATCTCAAAATTCAAAAGAAATATTTCTCAAATGCGGAGAAATTAATTATTTGCAATGAAAAAGTTTTTCAGAAGTGAAAAAAATTTGATATTCAACCAAGAGATTGACAAAATATTTACTTTAGGATATCCATTTGGCATTTGGCATGAAGTCCCGACTTCCTGAAAAGTCTTGTTCCCAATGATATTGATGGCAGCACGATCGCGAAGGCCGAAGGCGGTATGGCCCCAAAGATGACGTTTGTTGTGATAATAAGCAGGAAATGAATATTTATTGGTAAATAAATATGGAAGGTTGCGGATAAACATTTAAAGAAACGAAATACATACATGAGACTGACCCCTCATGGTGTCCGTGTGTCAATCCGTAGCTCTAAAAGTCTAAAACAAACACTTTTTGTACTGAAAAGTACTGAAAAATACTAAAAAGTACTCGACCAGTCTCAACTTGTTTGAAAATTACTAAAGTAGTCTCGACCAAAGTCAGATTCAGTCTGAAATTTTCTGAATTAGTCTCGACCAAAGTCTGATTCAGTCTGAAATTTTCTGAATCAATCTCGACTTGTCTCGAAAAGTCTGGATCTATATTGAAAATATCTCAGTAAGCTAGTTTAGGATAGTTTAAATTCTTAAATCAACCCTTCAAGCATTGATTGCAGGTCAAGACTCTTTTAGTACTTATTCAGCCTTGTTGAGACAGGATTAAACATATCAAGATTCTTTCAGTAGTACATCAGACTGGTCGAGACAGGTCGAGATTTTTTCAGTTCTCGTCCAGAATATTAGAGACAGGTCGAGACTGGTTCAGTAAATATCAGACTGAATCTGACTTTGGTCGAGACTGGTTCAGTAAATATCAGACTGAATCTGACTTTGGTCGAGACTGGTTCAGTAAATATCAGACTGAATCTGACTTTAGTAATTTTCAGACAAGCTGAAACTGGTCAAGTTCTTTTCAGTAGAAAAAGTGTCCGTTTCAGATTTTTAGTGTTTTGTAGTATATGATCCGCCAACTCAGAAAAAAAATAAAAGGAACTACAGAGCTACGGTCCCGAAGCTAGCATACATGTAGTAGGAGAGGCTTACCCTGTCGACGCACCAACTTTCATTACAGAGTTTACATATTTATACTATTTCTCAGGATATTATCTTTTAACGGATTACAATACTGACCAATGTAAGAATGTCATATGTGTTTTTAAAATTAATGTTGTAAATTTTATAAAACAGCTTGGTATAATAAGTAATTATGTTGTATTGGTTTTCAGCTTACTTGCCCCTGACTT
>MJUU01070180.1:0-13228 GCA_002080025.1 Modiolus philippinarum
GTCTTCCTCTTTGCATATTTGCACCATTTTCGCTGATCTTCTTTTCTGTAGATGAAGCGATTCTGTTTTTAGTGATACCGATGACGTTGTCACGCGACAATGTTACATAGCAATGTGATTGGACGATATAAATACGGGATTTCCCTTTTTCTAAAAATATGTCGCACGTGACGTTTCCCGCGGTGAATATCCTTTTCATGGAGTGAATATCCTTTCTATCGAGTGAATATCATTTTTTATTCATTTTAATGTCAATGCAACTTTACCATTAGTATTTATATATTATAGAATAAAGTTATTTATTCTAACCCAGCTCGTGCAATTTTTTTTTTCGAACAATCTCGATTCCCGCGTCATTCTATAAAAGCCCTGTTCTTGATAAACTGGAGTATCGTGTGCGTTTTTGTGACATGTACATTCACTCCATATCCTTTTATTTTTCCTATTTAGAACATATATTTAACGGCTTCATTGACAATTGGAATGGATCCGACAAAAGATGAAAATTAATGAAGCATTTCGAACATAGGACCTTCAACTTCGGGGCGAGAATTGCCCCACCCAATTGCACTGGTCTTGTTGTAGGCCATAAAGTCGAAATTTGTTGGAAATGTCTTTATTCTTTATCTTTTATTCTGTACATTTGTCTTTTGTACCTCTTATTAATGACCTTGGCTCACCCAGTCCATGCCAAAATAAGCTTTTGTCATCACATAAGTTGTCTCTGAAATTAATTAGCCACTTGGAACCAAACTTTGTCACAATAGTCCTAAGATGGTCCCTTTAAAAACAATTTACCTCAACCAAGATGGCTGTCATGCAGCGGGTATCATAGCGTAACACTGAACCTTATAAAAACAAATTCAAAGATCTTTTTTTCTAAAACTACTTGGCAAATTAGAACCAAACTTGGTCATAATAGTCCTTATATGGTCCCCTATAAAAACGGTGTTTTTCAGGTCCACACTAAATTCATGATGGCTGCCAGCGGGAAACATAGTTTAATATTGGACCCATTGGGAACAATTTCAAAGATCTGTTCCTCTGAAACTACTTGACCAATTGGATCTTAACTTAGTCACAAAGGTCCGAAGATGGGTCTTTTTGAAAATTTGCGTCGGTGGTCTTATTATCTGTTCAATAACAATTGGTTACTTAGCTAAGTCGTTATAACGAGATACTAAGTCGTTTTAACGAGATACTCAGTCGTTATAACGAGTTAGCTAAGTCGTTATAACGAGACACTAAGTCGTTATAACGAGATACTAAGTCGTTATAACGAGTTAGCTAAGTCGTTATAACGAGATACTAAGTCGTTATAACGAGATACTAAGTCGTTATAACGAGATAAAAATAAAACACCACCTGGCACTAACGGACTTCCGTACTTTTTAAAGTTCCAACTCTGATGAACGCCGAAACGAAATTTTCAAAATAAGTATTGTCCGTTTGATTTCTATAGACCCTCCGTAAAAAATTAATTAAAAATCCAAATTTAATTTCTTCACATTTTTTTCTTCATATGTTTATTGAATGCACTCATACGAACTCTGACTATTAGTTTCAGAATTTATCCTCCCATATTTAAAAAGATGCCCATTACCTGCCTATGTTAATTTATTTTTCTATTCATGATTTTCACAGAGGGAGTTAATGTACAAGAACCAATGGTCCTTCCTGTGTAAACAAATATAAAAGCATGTGGCATTTATGTAAATTTCAAAGAACATGTGACTAGCCATTTAAATATTATACATACTTCAATAGGTAAACAATGAATAGAGATGTCCATTTCAGTATGAAATCTATATTTAGACTTGTCACAGATTACTGACAGTGGAAATTAAAATCAATAGTAATTCTATAATGAATGATTTAAACTTTAGGCATATATTTATGTAAACTTGTCTTTAATTATAAGGTGAAACCCTTTAATTTTAACACATTTCTCAGTTTTCCACTGAATGTCGAATTGTCCTTTCACTAAATCTTTAAAGTTTTACATTAAAACAACCACAAGGGAAAGAGAAATGAATATGTGCACTAAATAAAATAAATTTAGTCAAATACATTTATATTCATTTATTTAATAACTATTTCTGAAACGTTTTGAAATTTATTTACTTGAAAAATCTACTAAGTATTTATGTACAAGGCTATTCTACCTCTTTAATACTTTGAAAAAAGCATGAGAATCAAGCCCAATTCATGCTCCAGTTAAGGTGCTCTGAGTCTAGTTTATTTTTTTCAACCATACTTCATGTCCCTTTCAAAAATATATGAATAAAAAGGATAGTTTCACGGTTTCACTTATGATCACTAATAATTAAAGACAACATACAAAAGTTCAAATCTTTCATTATAGAATTACTATTGATTTTAATTTCCACTGTCAGTAATCTGTGACAAGTCTAAATATAGATTTCATACTGAAATGGACATCTCTATTCATTGTTTACCTATTGAAACATGCATAATATTTAAATGGCTAGTCACATGTTCTTTGAAATTTACATAAATGCCACATGTTTTATTTTTGTTTACACAGGAAGGGCCATTGGTTCTTGTACATTAACTCCCTCTGTGAAAATCATGAATAGAAAAATAAATTAACATAGGCAGCTAATAGGCATCTTTTTAATTAATGGAGGAAAAATTCTGAAACTTATAGTCAGAGTTCGTATGAGTGCATTCAATAGATATATGAAGAGAAAAATTTGAAAAAAGTAAATTTGGATTTTTAATTAATTTTTTATAGTGGGTCTATAGAAATCAAACGGACAATACTTTAATTTTTTTGTTTGAAAGCGAAGTCCTGTATAAATTCATATAAAAATATATCGAGATAACTGGTATCGTCCATCTTTGTGCGCCCCACTGTGCCGCTTGTACATGGTTAATTCTGTATANAAGTCGTTATAACGAGATACTAAGTCGTTATAACGAGATAAAAATAAAACACCACCTGGCACTAACGGACTTCCGTACTTTTTAAAGTTCCAACTCTGATGAACGCCGAAACGAAATTTTCAAAGTAAGTACTTTAATTTTTTTGTTTGAAAGCGAAGTCCTGTATAAATTCATATAAAAATATATCGAGATAACTGGTATCGTCCATCTTTGTGCGCCCCACTGTGCCGAACCAATTCTTGTACATGGTTAATTCTGTATACGGCCGGATACGTAAATTGGGCGGACCCAGAATTATACGACAGTGGAAGCCGTATACAGAATGTTAACATTTTGTACCCGGTCGGACCCGTAGTGGACCGGGCCCAAAATTATGCCACAACGGCAGCATTTGTGATTAACACTTTGACTCAGAAAGGTCATTGTCAAAGAAAAAAAACTTCAACAGTTAAAAATGGGGTCCAAGAATTGGATTCTTGTGCATAACTCCAGAAATCCTCTATTTCATATTTCTGAATGAAACACTATATAGTTATTTTGGGCTCAGTGGGTCAGAGCTCAAGGTCACAAATAGTTACATTAGTGACGGCGTGTCTTTTCACCCAAATACACCCAAATATACCCAAAGCACCCAAATACACCAAATTATACCCAAATGAACTGTAATATGGACAAAAATGGATGAAATTATTTAAAATTATACTTTTTAAACAGTTCTTAAAACTGAAATTATGTATTCTTATAGTATTTGCATTAGTAATGTCACTTAAAACTACGATATTGCATCCCCCTTATGACCACGAAAAATATACCCAAATACACAATTTTCCGCTTTTAAACATATTTTCATGCTGAAAATAAAAAAATATCATTTGTTTGTGATATTTTTTCAATAAAATTGTGATTTTTTTATGCAAAGTTACACCAGAGACATATAATTAAAGAGATTGGCAACTCTACTATCACCCCATACATGATATAGCCACACCAGAACTTCTTAAACTACTTTTATTTCTAAACCGAAAAGTGAACTGTTCTCCTGAATAATTTTATAGGATAGTTTAGAAAATTGGAGTGAAAAATATTGATAAACAAAGCAGTTATTGACAAAGAAAGCGGAGACTTCGTGTGGAAATCTATCGACGATGATCGTTGTGTCCCATGTTGACTTTTGAAACTCCTTTTTTTATTTCCGTGATTAGAACTTTATAGTTATAAAAACTGGAAAGTATTTTACCTTGTTGGTAGAGTTTAGATACTTTTATTGTGATATTTCAATGTTTTATCGAGATATTAGTGATTTATTGTTGTGAAGTGGAAGTTTTATCGTATTCTCATCAATACAGCAAAAATCCATATTGATGAGAATATCTCCAAAGCTAGACGCACTATGTACAGCCTAATGGGGGTTGGGCTGCATGATAAAAATGGACTTAACCCAGTCACTAGTCTACACATATTTTACACATATGTATTACCTGTTCTTATTTATGGATTAGAGATCATATTACCAGACAAAAGACAGATGGAACCCATTGAAGTATTCTATCGAAAATCCTTAAAGCAAATACTATCGATTCCAAATAATACAGCTGACGCTGCTGTATATATGCTTACGGGTAGCATCCCAATAATAGGTAGTGTACATAAATCTGCTCTCAACATGTACAATAGGATATGCTGTATGGGGTCCTCAACTGAGAGAGAGATAGGAATCAGGCAACTATCCATAACAGGATTTACAACTTCATCGTGGTTCTCAAAAATCAGAAATATATTGGCAACGTATGAATTACCATCCGCACGTGATATAATGTCGAATCAAATTAAACAACAACGATGGAAATCAACTGTAAAATCACGAATTGATAGTTTTTGGTATGAATATAACATTGATAAATGTGCTCAATATAGATCTTTGAAGTTTCTAGGCACAAATAATTTATTATTGAATAGGCCACATCCAGTTTTGGCAAGTGTTGGGACCTCCACCCAAGACATCAGTCGACTGCAGACAAAGCTAAAACTTGCAACTGGAGCATTCTATTTGCAAAGTAACAGAGCGGCATTTAATCAGAATATTGTTGACCCAACTTGTGTAATATGCTCGAAAAGTCCCGAAACTTTAGATCATTTTCTTCTAGACTGTACAGCGTTGCATGATACTCGCTTGAAATACTTTCCTGAATTAGAAGACTTTTTACACAGTATTACAAATTGTAGCAGATGTTATAACCTTTCAAATACAATGATATCCACTCAACTAATAATAGATCCTAGTTGCTTGCTTTGTGCATGTGGTTGTAGATGCATGTGTAGAGAAACCTGCTATAAAGTAGAATATTTAACTAGAAAGCTATGCTTTGCACTTCACGCTAAACGTCGTGACTTGTTGAAATTAATGCCTACCACCACAGGGACTTGCTCCCGGTCTAGAAAAAAAAATTACTATCCACCATGAATCTCGGAGAAAAACACGTGTTTTTTTCTCAGAGATTCATGTTGGATAGTAATTTTTTTTTCTAGACCGGAAGCAAGTCCCTGTGCTACCACAAAAAGGAAGGGACAGTAAATTTATAAATTTTAGCCAACACTCACCGCCTGAATAGTGCCATGTTTTAGATTTTAACATTAACTGTATTTAACCGTTTCTGTATATAGTCAGCTCTTATTATTTTTAATTACCAGTAGTCTCATTTAATGAGCACCTAATTTTTATTATTCGTTAATAACGAAGTGCTCCTTTGAAGGAGGGATTTCCAACCACAGAACAGAACAGATGGCGGCGAGATTTCCCGAGAATTCGTAATGTTGCCAATCTCTTTAATTATATGTCTCTGGTTACACAAAATCCCATTGCACATTCAGTCACCTGAAGGCTTGGCACCCAAATACTTTGACAAAATCATGAAATATTTACTCAGTTTATTGTTAAATGAATTACAATTTCATGAAAAAATTACGTTTAAAATTAAAATGTACCCTAGCAAATCATAATAACGGCTTGCTAAAGTGTATACATTTACTAGTGTATTTGGTTGCAACTGGGACTAATATAATTATTCCCAGGTTGCAATTGCCCTCGTGGTCATAAGGGGCATGGAATATCATAGCTTTTTCACACTGATAATGCCAAAAATTATTATTTAATCAATAAAATGTTAAAAACTATTATTAAAATACCCAGATTACAATAATTTTTAGTATTAATTGCCTATTATATAGTGCATTTTGGTGTGTTTGGGTACATTTGGAGGTATTTGGGTAAAAAGTCACTCCACATTAGTGATAAATTTTGCCCCCAAAAAATCAGTGTTTTTGGAGCATAAAGTTCAGAATACCTTTATGCAGAATACAAATCTGAACCAAATTTACAAAAAAAGAAGTTTCACTAATCCAGTTTCGGATTCCTATTCTCTTATCTGACATGACATCAAAGTACTGGACCAGTCAGATCATAGATCATACATCCCAATGCTTTATGTAAAACATCGAAATTTTTGATTGCGATATCGCCGGAGTTACAATAACCAGAGACATATAATTATAATTATATGTCTCTGCAATAACTTTCAACATGATATTAATGTAGGTGTTCCTTATGTATATTCCGAGTTTCGTGAATATATCTTGATAAATGAATGAATGAATGAAAATTGAAGTTACGTAGATATATAGTTTCATCGTCTAGTTGGCAAAGTGCTCGGATGTCCGAATAACATCCGGTCCCGGTTTCTTTGTAATCAAACACAACCTAAAGTTCAACCGGAAACACATGTAAAGGTGTTTACATTGTCAACAGAGGAATCCGCCAACTTATAATGTTTTGTCCATTTCTTTTAACACAGAAGACAATCTCAATGAACACTAAAAAAGAGGCATGATGTGTTAAGCTGTGCTATATCTTAACACCCACACCATGTAAATCAAATTTAAGGTTCATCACAAACTCTACAAATTTATATGGCTACAATGTTGATCTGGTTTTATACATGAGCAAAGGTAAGAAAAGTTATCGTGGTATTAAGGCTGGCACTACATAGCTATGCAATAATTAAATTACTGTTTCAAGAAAATAAGTTAAAAACTTACCTGACAAAAGTGGTGCATCTTTTTCCCATTTCTCGCAACATCCAAAATAAAACTAACTTGCAATATGTGTTTGAAATAGTCCCGTGAGTATTGTTATTATTACCTTTGTCTTTGTTGATTTACAGGCATAACTTACCTGTATAACGTAGGGGTCGTCTCGAACTGTTTACCTGTCTTTGTTTATTTGAAGACATTTTCAATCATGGAGAAAAATATGCACAGCACAAACAAAACATTATATTGAAATAATTTTGATAAAAATGAATACAAAAATTACTTATCTATGCAGTGCCAGCCTTAAAACTTTATACTGTTTCACTGTTTTGTCTGTACTCATGTGAAATTTACCCACGTAAATTGGGACTTGGAGAACAAGTTGTTATGATGAACCGTAACAACACTGTGGTACAATGTAGGTTTATCGAGGTTCCCGTTTATCTTCATAGGAGTTTCTGCGAATCCAAAGAATGATGTCACAAAATCTACCCTTACAGAACGGGTTTGTTCGCTGCAGACTTGCNTTCTGTAGTCAAAATTCTTTATTTCAGATAAATAATTTTCAAAACCAAGATGTTGTTTAAGTTTAAAATATGTTCGTAACTTTCCATCTTGAAGATTTAATTTAGATGCATACCACATACTTGTGTATTTATCTTTAATATTTGTTTTAAAATAATTTTTGAATTTATATTTTCCAAAATCTTTACTGTTTTTGTTTATCTTCAAATAGTCTAATATTTTTGTTACCATAGAATACCATGATAATTTGTTGTCATTATGGATTAATTGACTACAATTATCATATGATGTTTGCAGAAAGTTTGCAGGAACATTTCACAGGAAGTAATTAACAGCTGTAAATAATTCATCCAATAAAATGAACATAAAATTTACTTTTGAATGTGTACAAGCAAAGGTACAAATGTAAGATGTGTTTTATAAGGGAATTTAATGTATCATTTTACTTCTAGAGAGGACAAGTTTTTTTCTTTCAAAACTTGGATTTTTTGTTAATCATGAAGTGGGTAAGTATATTTACTAGCATGTTTTTATTTCATATTATAAAAAAGTGGTTAATTCACATTATATTTGATTTGCTCAGAAGAGAATGCCATGAGAATGAACAACTAAATATAATATGAGCTAGTAACAAATTTGATTATATACCTTTAACATGTTTAAGGTATATCATCAATTTGTTACTAGCTCCAATTGAGATTTAATGTTTTATCAGTGACAGGATTCAAATTAAGGGACCGACCATTTAACTTGAAGGGGGGGGCTATGGTTTTTTTCTAAAAAAATATTTTCGATCTGATTTTATGTGAAAAAAATATTTTGGCTGCCAAAATGATGAAAAAAAATTTTCTGAATGAGGCTTTCTGCCCAAAAAAATAATGTTAATTTTGAAAAAAAATATTTTGTTGATACGCGTGCAAAAAATAAATAATTTGTTTCGCGCGAAGCGCGAAAAAAATTTTCTGTCCAGAAAAAAAAAACCATAACCCCCCCCTTCAGGTTAAATGGTCGGTCCCTAATTCAATTATATTAAAGAAATTTTCTCTATAAATCAAATGTGAAATTTAGTGAGTCAGAAATATTTTTATGCATATTATCAACAACAAGAGTTAGAAAATGAATATAATTATAGGTAAAGATTAAGCTCATGTTGCCACATTTTCAGATAATTCAATAATATGTCACTTTTCAAGTTTTTACGTACTGAATTTAAAATGCTCATATAATATACACAATTGTATGTGTATTTTTTAGTTTTCTGCAAACATTGTGTCAGTAACAAATATGAAAGAAAATAATGAATTTACTAAATGGATCAGGCATGTGTCTTAAATTGAATATGTGTAAAATATGTTGTAGTTAATTAATTATTGCTGTTTATTATTTTGTATTGTGTATGTGTTGATAATAATCCTATAGTTTGGATTTTATATCAATAAAATATTGTGATTCTGATTCTGTAACAAAGGAATTTAGGTCAATGTTTGCAGGAAGTTTGCAGCTAATGTTTGCAGGAAGTTTGCAGTAACGTTTGCAAGAAGTTTGCAGCAATGTTCGCAGCTTGTTTGCAGAAATGTTTGCAGCAGGTCTGCAGCAATCGTTCCATATTTGGAAAGCTGAATGTTTGCTGCAGACCTGCAGCTCATTTGCATGGTAAAATGTTCGCAGCAGGTCTGCTGCAGGTATGCAAACTTAGATATTCATCGCAGGTAGTTCGCAGCTAAATGCAGCAAGCTTGCAGCAGGTCTGCTGCAGATCTGCAGCAAATGTTCGTAGGAAGCCAATATTTTTGGTAAGGGTAATTTACTTTTGCAAATTAGCATTTTTGGTCGGCAAAGCTGAATAATTACCACTATATAGTATTGCGAAAGACTTTTTGATCTTTGATATTCACTCACTACGTTCGTGAAACTACATCATGTTCATTGTGTGGGGCTTCCTGTTTCAACTTGAAATAAAATATTTATAAAATTTCCAACTCCTGTGGTCGGAGTAGGCCCCTAAATAAAGAGTAACCAAGTTAAGCGAAATAAACACGTGTTTATTTTGCTGAACTTGATTAAACATTGGGAATTCATATTTTTTCTACCAATTTACTTTTTTGAAAAAATTGGCAAAATATTTTTTATGTGCTTTCCAAAAATGCATACTAGTACATGCCAACACTCCAAAAATCTCCCTGATGGTTCTGAATTCGTGGGCGGTTTCTGGGATTTGGGAAGGTCGTTGAAATGTCTGGGATTTATTCCAAACCTCTGGAATTCTCGGGGATTTCTTCTTTTTCAGGGGGAAAAAAGTCTTTGTTTTTAAAAGAAAACTACCTGTAAACTGATTTTTGAAGCATTGAATTTACAACAATGGGTGTACAACATAAAATTTATCCTGTAAATAACTCGATCTTTTCTTTAAACTTGCGTTTTTCAGAATTAGCTTTCTATCAAAATCATTTCAATGTGTGTAATATTTACATTCAATGTCGTTGAAGTGGCATTTTGCTCTCAGTGGAAACCCCCTAAATTCCTCTAAAATCTTTTTCGGCTGAAGCCCCCCTCAGGACCTCCTACCAGGGCTTTGCCCTGGACCCAATGGGGACCTTAAGCGGTCCCCAGACCCCTCACCTTAATGTCCATGATGTCAGGTATTTTAAATAAAATTTGTTGGCAAGTATGTAAATGTGAAAGTTTCAAAAAATTCATATGGTTTACAAATACACTAATTTTATACATATTGAAAATAAAAAGCTTAAATTTTTTACATCATGTAAAAATGTAAACATTCCATGATTAAGATTTAAAGGAATTATCCATTTATCTCAAATAACAAATTCTTACTAGTTAATGGAAAATGACAATTTGTTTACCCCTAATCAGTGACTACGATTTTTTGCCAACCAATTAAGGTAAATTTTTGGAGTCTGTGACATCACAGCGGAAACTCCTATTGGTTAACAGGGACGTGTGGCAAATTTGGGTGCTTATTTTACAAATTCTAGTATTAATTTGATGCTCATTTTCCCCTTTCATATTAAATTTGGCTTTAATTTCTACACATCTGGTATTAATTTGGGTTGTCTTTTCAATGTCGTATAAATATTGATGAAATATTGCAAGAAGATTTATTAGAAAATATCAATTTTATTGTGAATTGGCAAATTTAATATGCCAAATTTAAGAATTGCCCCTTTCTCTTCTAATCATACAAAAAATTCACACTGTACATCAGTATTTTTATGGGTGTCATACATGAGGGTAGTATTTTTTTGGGTATGGATTTTGATCATAATCTAGTAGTAATTCGGGTACTGCTGCTGAATTGAAAGTACATGTACTAATAAATGCATCTAACTATTTAATCTACTATTTAGCTTGTTACAGCATAAATCATATTACAGTGAAAACTGTTTAATCCTTTCCCTGAGTATTCCAATATCATGTCAAGTCGCGAGATCTGACAATATTTTTTGGACAAATAGCTTATAAATGCCTTTTAAAACTTAATTCCAATAATCTTAAATAATCTGTCATTTTAGTATGTCGGATCATAAGTTTCACTGTAATAATGTGTCTTGGATTAACCTCCTAAACATTCAGGCTGACTGATAGCAAGAAGAGTAATTATTGCTTTTATTTTTTATTTAAATTTTCTTCAGAATTCTGCATGATAAGATGGAGAAGATTATATCTAAATTTGACTATATCAAGAGCACAAAGGAAACGCAACAGGCTTTACAGAATGAATTAGACAGTGTAGATATGTATGACCTTGGCAGAGGCCTGGACCTGTCTGGAATGAAAAATATTGTCAACATATTTATAAAGAAAATCTGTGTAAAGGCATATGTAGAAAATGTACCAAGATATTCCCCTGGAACTTGGATGGCATCTATGACTATGAGAGATATTTCTACCATGTTTAGGTTAGTAAGGGCCCTGGCAAAAAATTTGGCGGACACCTTATAGTAATCAGTCTGTCCGTCTGTCCTACCATCCGTCAAAACAATTATATCAAGGCTATAACTTTTCTTTCTTTTGAGATTGGCTTTTGATATTTGGCATGTGGATGGATCACCTCATGGCGATGTGTAGCATACCATTGTTGGTGCCCTGTTACCTTTGACCTCAGGGTCACATTCATGCTTTTTCAATGACAAAATTGTGTACAGATTATAACTTTTCTCTCATTTGAGATAGGCTTTTCATATTTGGCATGTGAATAGATCATCTCAATGCAACATGTCCCATACCATGTTTATTGACTAGTGACCTTTGACCTCAGGGTCATATTCGATGAAAATGTGGTGTCTGGACTAAAACTATTCTCTCTTTTGAGATAGGCTTTTGATATATGGCATGACCCTTGACCTTTGACCTCAATAGAGTATAATGACAAGACATGTGCCATCAGTGTATACAAACAGACAAACAGGAACATTTAACAGTAACTTTGGTATTTGTATTAAGCAAGTTCCATTATAACTGTAACATTTGATATATATGGCATTCAGCACCAACTTATTAATAATAAATTGGTGCTGAATGCCATATATCTTAAAAAAACAAACTTACCCAAAACAACAATTTTGTGAGCACCAACAAACATTGCAACCAGTGCTGAACTTAGTTCAACAAAGGACCCTATTGGAAGGACATAAAATCATCTTTTGTGAAACCACTGAAGCAATTGAACCAAACTCTACAAGAATGGTGTACATGGGATGTCCTTTTCCTATTTGAAAAGGCATGATCAGATTATTTCCTATAGAAGTACTGAAGCATTATGAACCAAGCTTGAATTGAAAATGTACTGTATAAAAAGTCTTGCACAAAGATTAGACAACAAATATGGCCACTGGTGCAGAACTTAATTTGACCTCAGGGAAAAACATATTTGATGATCTTGTCTTTATAGGCTGAAATAAATTTAACCAAATCTTTTTGGAATGATGTACGTACATGGGTTTCTTACAGCTTAAAAATGATTTTTCAATTTTTATCTCACCTCACGAAGTGAGGGGGGCTTATGTGATACCCCTAGCGACAGCGTCAACGTCCGGTTAGGAAGAATGGTTAAGGTCCATTCCTGCTTACTGACATGCCCCACATCAACCATATTGGCATGCCTGATGCATTTCGGGATGACCACTGGAATGCATGCTTCGGATGCTGTCTCTGACCTACATTTTACGCATGAGCGACTTGGTTAGGTAGAATGGTTAAAGTCCATTCCAGCTTACTGACATGGCCCACCTCAACCATACTGGTATTTATGATGCATTTTGGGATGACAACAACAATGCATGCTTCGGATTCTGTCTCTGACCTACAGTTAATGCATGAGTGACTTGGTTAGGTAGAATGGTTAAAGTCCATTCCCGCTTACTGACATGGCCCACATCAACCATACTGTTATGTATGATGCATTTTGGGATGACAAGAACAAAGCATGCTTCCAATGCTGTGTCTGACCTACATTTTACACATGAGCGACTTGGTTAGGTAGAATGGTTAAAGTCCATTCCCGCTTACTGACATGGCCCACCTCAACCATAATGTTATGTATGATGCATTTTGGGATGACAACAACAATGCATGCTTCGGATGCTGTCTCTGACCTACATTTTACGCATGAGCGACTTGGTTAGGTAGAATGGTTAAAGTCCATTCCCGCTTACTGACATGGCCCACCTCAACCATAATGTTATGTATGA
>MJUU01070183.1:0-17753 GCA_002080025.1 Modiolus philippinarum
AAAAACGTTTTTTGAAAACCTACGGCTTTTTGCCATAGTTAACTACTAATGTTCGGTTTATGGTATTCCAAATGTTTTGATTTGATCTGCACTGAAGAGACATAAGTCATCAAAATGATTGCCATATGCAGAAACTAAGTAAACGGTACCGTTGGAATTATATTTTTGTATTGAAGACCGTATGGTGCCCCTAGATGCTTTGTTTTGGAGATTGGATGTTTTCTCCTTGACATTTACCCTATTTCCCTTCTTCTTCATATGAAATATTGGTTAGTGGAATAAAACACGTTTGTCTTTTGTCTTGTATGTTTTTTTTTCTCTTACAGTACCTTGGTACATTTTAGCATGTGGTTGTGTTTTTCAGCCACTGTAGGTGTTTCCTGGTATCTTTTTTTTCATTTTATTGTTCTTCTCACCAGCCAAGCCGAAACAAAATCTTATTTTGATTTTACATACAGAAATCTGCCATAAAAGCATGTGTAAAATAAATCTATTTTGTTCCATTAGTTTTATCATAAAGAAATCACAAGAGAATTGTAATCTGTCTGTATATCTGTTCGCTTGGACTGTATTTGTAGATGGCACATATATACCTATACATTTGATTTGGATTGTCATACTAACCAACAGTAATCATAGTACTCTCTTCTGTTTACTGTTAATCATATAATAAAATGACATTCTGGTGTTGAGTGGACATTCAAAACTAGGCGATTCCTTTTTGACGACAAAACTCAAGTTATTTATTATGCTGAAATGAGATTACACAAGAAGAATGTACAAGAAGAGCAAAAAGACAAGGTTTTTTTTATTGTATATATTATGAAAAAATGTGTATTTTGATGAGTGTTAGAATACACTTGCTTGTTTTTTTCACTCCAGCCGTACATACTATCATATTTAGTTCAAATAAATCAACCAAGAAGAGCAAAAAATACCCAAACTTTTGTGAATAAAGTCTGGAAGAAATGTTTTTTTCATTTTATTGAGTATAAGATTACATATGCTTTCCTGTCAATTTCAATCGTAAATACTGTCACATTTCCCGGAGAGTAAATCATTAAAAACAAACTTTGCTTTTGCTAGATTAAAGATTTTAGCTTATTATTGCCAAATTAATTTTCATTTCACTTTGAAAAATGGTGTAAGTTAAACTGGAGGCAACAAAATATTTTTAATTCGTGTTTTATGAAAAATATGAGCATTTAAATATTATCATACGAGAAAATTAGTCAGGCAGCAGATATTATTCAAGTCGCAAGAAATAACTGTAAACTATTTACTAGCAAGACAACGTCTTGTTACGATCATTAATAATTATTTGCAAGTACACATAGATTATGCATTTTAGAAATTAAACATGAAAATCAACTTATCTTATGCAGGCAAGATTTTTACAAATCATCAAAGCCTAGTCACAGAAGAAAATGTAAACAAACAGTTCAGAAATGGCACCTTCCTTGCCGTATTCATGTCCATCCTATTCTTACCGATACAGACTAATTGGGTCGAATAGAATGATAAATGTCTTGCCCCTATTAAATTTCCGCTTTTCAAGTACTACTCAAAACTTGAAGCCAAAGTTGCCCCTTCCCGTTGCCAAGCATAAAGTTTATAAAGTGATTTATTAATATGGCAAAACCTCTGTGCCAGAAGCTGCCAAGTCAATCTTTGATACTTGTATCCCTCGTGAAATTTTATGGCCGTCACGAAGACATCATTAAAAGATATAAAGTGTCGGTGTCCCAAATGAAAACGGACAAATATTTTAATTTGATTTGCACTCACGAGACACAAGTTTTAAAAATGGCCATGTGGAGATACTAAATTCTCAGTAATTTCAGTATTTTGTTATTTATTACCACTAGATCGATCCCTGTACTGGTGGACTAGTAGTCCTCCTTGGTTTTCAACTACACAGAAGTCAATACTTAAGATTTTATTTGGAACTTGAAATATAAGAATTTTAGGACGTTTGCAAAACTTGATGAGTATCCCTATAGTGTTAAGCTCTGTTGTTAGCTGATTTTGGCTTTTGATTTAGATTTTTTTATTGCTACTTAGTCCCTATCAGTTTTACAAATGTTCGGGTTATTGTCTTAAAATTGTTTTGATTTGATCTGCTCTAAAGAGAAATAAGTTGTTAGAAAACTAAATTAACAGTAATTTCCCTAGTTTTTAAACTATGTCGACATCATTTACCTACAACAACTGAAACTTAATAAAGCTAATAATGATTCCAAATATTGCCCTTTTCTGAATCTATCGCCATTGACTCTGGTAAAATAAAAACTAAAATTAATGGTAAAAGGGATGATTTTGATTTCAGTATTACTAATTTCCCTTTTCTTGAAAGCGACGTTCCTCTAGCCCCATCCTAATGAGTTTTCATTTCTCAAATGTTACGATTCGCACGCGTTTGTTCTATTCTTGACGAATTTAATAAAAGTAACATCACTTTCACTTTCAAACATTTGAATGCAGCAAGGTTACAGATTTCATAAATTGTTAAATACATTTAAAAAGTTTCATCGAAGACATTTGATAGCAAAAAATATAATGCCACTCACAAACAGCTTATTAATAAGGGTATTTCTCATCCTCGATTTTACGGAAATTTTGAAAAAAAAAAACGCCAGAAGCTGATTAAAAATCCAGAAAAACTGGGATGTAACGTACATCCTTTACGCAATAGGGGATATCGTCAGGATATTATGCACGTTACCGTTAAATTGGCTTTTGGATCCTGAGGGTTTTTACACGCATACTGGCCTCTCACTGATACTGCCAATGTCTACTGAAATACATGATGATTCTTTTCCAGACCCATCTGGGAGTTTTGAGTTTAATTTTTCTTCCGTAGTGCGACAGTGTTTTACAAGCAGACTAAGCTCCTTGAGCTAGCCGGCAGTTTAGCGGCGAGTACTCCTTGACCCATCTTTCAAAATTACGTTTTGTCCCCTTTTCCTTTTCAAGATTGTGGTCATTGAGTTAGTTGTCTACCTGTTTTGGGTTTTATTCGTATGTTTATTATACTATAGGAAAACGCGACAGAGAAAGGGAAGGATTGGATACCCATAAACCGGTTTAACCCTACCGCTGGCTTTTGCTAGTGCCGATATCAAGTCCGGCTGTCCCGATTTCCTATCGTTGTTGACGATTGTCTTTTGTTTTTATTGTGTTTTTTTTTCTTGTGCATTTCCTTGATACGTTGTGGTATGTGACTGTTTTTTTCGGCCATTGTAGGTGTTTCCTGTTATCTTTATATTCTATTTTTCTATTATGCTATTTGTTCTGGTGGAGCTGAAATATTGGTCACTGGTAATAAAACGTTCACTACTTAAAAGATCTAATCGAATTCAAAGTGCAAGTCCAATTTAGTTATTAAATTATATGTTTGTCGTTTCCATCGGATATGAACTTATTCTGTCAGGGTTATCAGTTCCCGAAACTACTCACCGGTTATGCATAGGAGACATCTGTTCTTCTTGGCTGGCTAAGCAGGGGAGACATCTGTTTTTTTTTATTTCACATACTGAAAGTCTACCCATCAAAAAATATGTGTCAAAATCAATTTGTTGTTCCATTATTTTTCTTTTTTTCATTTAAAGAAATAGCGAGAGCAGTGTAATCTGTTGGACTTTCAAACGACGTATAAATAACTAAAATAGACAGCATATTACATTTAGACTGTCATACTATATGGAAGCAATTATAATATGATCTTCTGATTGCTTTTAATTATATAGAAATATAATGTGACATTTTGACAAAGAAAAATAATATGGCATTTTGACCATCTTTGGTGTTGAGATTTTTGTCGGAATTTGGACATTACCCATAAACCGGTTTAACCCTACCACTGGCTTTTGCTAGTGCCGGTACCAAATCCGGCTATCCTGAGTTCCTATCGTTATTTATGTTTGTCTCTTGTTTTCATTATTGTTTTTCTGGTGTAGTTTGCTCTTCGCTAGATTAAAGATTTCCAAATGCTATTTTTTGTTTGAAAAATGGTATTAAATAAATGGCGCAAAAACTAATACGTGTTTTGTTTTAATCAAATAATTTAATCATTATGATCGTATTATTATACAAGTCAATCATTCGGGTAGCAGATGTTATTCAAATCACAAGAACTGAATAACAAACGATAGAATAAATTACTTCCAAGACTGCGTTTTGTCGTGATCCGTAATAAGTATTAGCGAGAACATAGATTATGCATTTTAAAAGTGAAAAAGGTTAAGTTAAACTTTTCAGAAATGCAATGCTCCTTGCATTGTAAAGACCCCTTCTATTTTTTCGATACAAGATACAGATTAATTGGAGTCGTATAGAATGCAAAATTTCCTACCCATTTACTGTCCCCTTTCCAGTGAGCATCAAAACTGGTTACCAAGGTACCTTCCAACTCAACTTCCTTTTTTTAATCAAATGTTTCAATTTTAAAACTTTAATATCACCCCAGACGTAGTCGGGGTGACATGTTGTTATTCTACGTCTTCTTATTATTATTAATATTCCAAATAGTGTTGTCCAAGCGATTATTTTGAAATGGCTTGAAGAAATGTTTTGAAACTTTGCATGAAGTTGGACCACCATCCAAATTTTTATGATAGCTATTTAAAATTTTCAAGATGGACGCCGAAATACGCCAAAATTCCAATATTGTCGGATTTCAACGAAAATTGATTTCTAGGTAGATTTTGAGGCTGCGAATAAGATGGAGTCCTCGAATCTGTTGTCCTGGGTGACATTCGCTATTACTTGCAATTGCATATCTAGTTTAAGCTTATGGTCTTTCGAAACAACGGCAGTAGAATACCGAAGGAATCAAAGAACAATTTTACTTAAGTCCAAAGACAATGCAAATGTAAGAACACCAAAAGACGAAAGACCAAAGACACTGCACAACCACAAAACGCAAACATTACAAGTACAACAAAAAAGCACTAACAGCGCAGGCCTCAAAGTAGACTTTTATTGAAGGTCGCCAGTTGGCCACCATTTTCGAAAAAAATGGTCGCCTATTAAAATTTTTGGTGGCCAGACAGAAATTTTTGGTCGTAACATATATTTGAAAAGGTCGAAAGTTGTAATGTAAAGCCCTTCAAGACTTTTTGAGGTGATATCCGCGTACATTCAGTACGTCTCCGTAATCTTTCATTAAAAGAATGAATTAAGACGATAAAATGATAATTTACAGGAAACGATTGATACACAAGCCAGGAACATTGGCATTAAATTAAAACTAATAGAAATCAATCTTGTACCGCTGTCGTGTTAGTGGACAGAACATTTAAAAACTAGACTGCGTATTAATTTTCAAAAACAATCCTTTCTAGTTCACCTAATTATTCATTGATATCATTATTTCCATCGCATGATAAAGAACTTGAATCGGATTCAGGTGCTCCGTCTACAGAATCCAAGTGGTGGATAGGTGATGTCAGGTCTATTCGGGGTATTCCGGTCCTAATACAGAAAGCCTGACCGCTTAGGATTATACCTACCGAAATTGTTCGAAAGAAACGCACGGTCCATGCAGTAAAAAAGACCACATCTTTACTTTTGAAGTAGAGCTGACTCGGCAGGAGTGGTAAAAAAGATTAAATTTCCTGCCCCTACCCATTTCTCACATTTTCCAGTGGCAATCCTGGTTGTCCATTCCATCAGTGTTTCTTCTGTAATATATAATGGATTAATAATGGATTGATTTACTTGTTGGTGTCCTGATATATCTCAAATATTGCTTACTGAACATTTAAACTTCAAATAATTAATCAATCTATAATTCTTTAAGGAGAGCGTCCTTCCGAAAAGATAGAAGAGGGCTAAATTTCCTGTCCCTACATATGTCTTCCCTTTTACCAGTGGCAATCAAAATTCGTTGCCCCAATAATCACTTCCACCTTAATATTGTTCCCTTCATGTAGAAACATAGTCTGAGAGATCCATAACATCGTTACTTTCAAGTTTCAAAGTGAAAGAGATAGAAGAAAACAATTCAACATCAGAGAGCCTAAAACCCCGACTTTTTCCAGTCGCCAACATATTACAAAGTGGTTTTCAATATTTAGTCGCCAATCGCTATATTTGGTCGCCTAGGCGACCATTTTAAATCGACTAAATAGAGCCCTGCAGTGTGAACTCTTAAAAAGAGTGACATCAGGTGCTCCGGAAGGGTAAGTATGTCCTGCTCTGTAAACAGCACCTGTCACACTGTAAGTGGGCCAAGAGGTGAATCTAGCTGAAAACGTCAGTTTTCATTTGTGACACCGACATCTCATATCTATCTGTGATGTCGTGGTGATGGTCATAAAATTTCTGAAGGGACGAGAGTAACAACAAATGTTTTGATTTGATCTGCACTGAAAAAACATATTTTGTCGAAATTCGATATTTTGTTATTTAAAAGTCTAACAATTTGACAGATACCTTTGTTAATGAACTGATTGTCTCTGAGGGTCTTCACCAACCTAGTAGTCAGTACTTGGGTGCTGACCCGAAACATGATTTCATTTGACCATTTGATCCATTGCAGAATTCTCTTGTACCGTGACTTCTGTTTATAACGTTAACCTGTGGAAAGCTACAAAAACTCATTGAAAGAAATTTGCAAGTATTGAGTTAATTTTGATGTTCGACGCAATTATCATCGATAATTCATTTTTGAATAACAGACATGATGACGATTTTCACTGTGCCCATTTTGAAGATGTAAATAGTATAGTATAGTATAGTATAGATGTTTTAAGTTCAAGTTTCAAAGTTTTACATGCATCTATTATATGAACTATCAATTAAAAAGAACAGAGAGGAAAAATAGAAGGAAATGAAACAGGAAAATATATTAAAGACAATCTTTATTTGTGTATGATGGTTATGTATTAGAACATTTTGTTTTTGTTTTTTCCATCCGTTGTCTGCCAAAGAGTTATGTTGTTTACAACAATACCTAGTCATGCATATTGTTTATCCAGATATTTGATCGTATTGTTTCAGAGTTATGCCCCTTTTTGACTTACAATTATATAACTTAAAGTTTGTGAGTACCTTTTCATGTTTGATCTTATTTCATCAACTGAAACAAATGTTTTTACATCGCGTGTTGTAATGCATATTGTAGGATTAAAAACTGATTTTTAGGAAATTATCTATATATAAACTCACTCACAAACTGAATAAAGGTAAAAAAACTTTTCAGAAAGCCACATTCGTTTGAATCGACATCTTTGGACTTCTTTTTTGCACCAAGACAAATATAAAAAATCCCAAAACTTATTGCGCATCTACAGACTACATGCACCAACAAATCAGGCGGAAACCACCGGTAAAATTGTCGACAGCAATGGTCCTTTGTACAGGTATTTCAAAAGAAATGATGGGTTAAACTGGTTTTATGGCTAGCAAAGCCTCCCTTTCATTGAGGTAGTGTCCAGTAGCAACTCAACAGCAATTGTCATTGAAATGATCATCACATAACTAAGCAAGAAAAAGAATCTTGAATCAGAGTTCGAAACGAAAATTCATTTTTTTCACAAGGGACCGATATCTATTAAGGAACTTTTTTAACGATCGTATGAGACGGAATTTTTTTGGAGCCTTGATTAATAAGGCGGTGGTGGAGATAGCTATGTCTAATGAGAAAGTCATAATAATATCAACAATTTTATTAAAATAATGTAATAATATTATTAATATATACATCAATATATTAGTTTGTTAAATTCACATGCTGTAACAGCATTAACAAATTACTCAGTTGTTGCATTTTGGAACTAAGAAAAAGTTGCTGTGTTTATATCATGTCTAAATCTTAAAGTTTCCAATGAGTATCAAGTTAAGGTTTAGAAGATTATTTCCAGAATACAATTTAGATGATATTCACAAATGAAGAACATATTTTTTTAATTATACTATAACTAATCTGGGCTTCTTATTATCGCAAAATATTCAACGAATGATCAAACAACGCAGTAACTCACGAATGTGCGCAGGGAGTAAGTGAATTACACATTTTTCTATCACGAGGTGAAAATTTTCGATAATCAGAATCTCGGATTAGTTATTTCTTTCATTATACAGATGTTCTTTTATGTTCAAATGTTTAAAATAAGCTACATTTCGCGAACTTTGCTTTCGATGTTATTCCGCTGAGGCGTTTGTTTAACATTAACATTGAAAACGTCTTTTGTGACGGCATTTCCTAGAGTGAAATTTTCACTTTTATTTCACTGAGAATTTTCAACCTTCACCTCCCCCTTTATAATAATTATTGATTATTACATGGCATTTTTATATCACACCCAAGGTCGCTATATCAGCCCGAAAGCCGTCAGACTCGAGGGATATTTAATGACCAAGGGCTGGTGAAGGATGTGATACAAAAAATGACATATAATGATATATTTATCATATACTTTATACTTAAAAATGCAGTATTAATACTCTTGTTATTATTTTTTATTTGATATGACGATATTGTGTGCAATGTTTATCTTTTTTACGAAAATACACGAACTTGCGTGTGATAAAGCTTCCGAGTAGTGACGGAAAGGCATGCAATAATTACCGGAAGTAGTTGATAACGATGTCATATCAGCCCGCTTCGTTAATTTTTGCTGAAATCATCTGCTTTTATCGAGGGGTAAATTTTTTATTATATCTTAACTAAGTATATGATAAAGAATGTTAAAGAGAACTTAATTTCAAATATTTTTCTTTTTTTTTCTCTTTTTTTCCTAATGATTGTTCATTCTACTCTCAATGGTGCATGATATAATATTTATATGTATAGAAATATTACTGCTTTGGGCAACTTATAGAGTGAAATGTAAAAACTTTCTGTCTGATTAGTTCAATTGTTCACACTTGATTACATAAATGATTGAATTTAATCGAGTTATAATTGATTTTTAAAATATCTTTAAAAGATATCCTGGAAGAGTGATTATGTTCTAAATTGTTCAAAAATGATTTGCCATGTTTAATTTTTAAAATATGTCAATAAAGTCCGCAGTTCTTACAAGAAAGCGCTAGCAGGAAAATGGACTCTATAAGAAAACACATATATAAAGACCTCTCATGATACTAAATGGTGAATTAAACCAAACATATTCACAATTGTCACACCTCAGGTTAAAATTGGACCCTGTTGGAAACCATTCAAAGATCTTCCCTGAAGCAACATAACCAATAAGAGCCAAACTCGGTCAAATAATATTCGGATGGTTACTTTTTAAAATGTGTCCGACAAGTTTGCACCTCATTCAAGATGGCATCAAGTTTGTTTAACATTGGACCTTACGGAAAAACACAAAGATTTATTCTTTTGCAACTTAGCCAAAAGGAACCGAACCCGGTGATATAGTCCTTAGTTGGCCCTTTGAATTGCCTGGCAAGTCTCCCCTTTTGTTAGATGGCTACCAACGGAAATTTTGTATAGCATCGAACTCTGTTTAAAAGGGTCTTCATCTCTGAATTCATGATTATTCGGAACCAGACTTGTTGAAAATGGTCTTTTCTTTTTCCCGTAATTTCTTTTTAGGTTTGTTTTTTTAGATAGCCACCAGCAGCGATCTCCTCTGAGACTACTAGTCAATTGGAACCACAATTGACCACTGTAAAAAGAGGTTTGCACTTTAACCAAGATGGCCACCGGTTAGAAAAAATATTTCTCATTGGACCAATTAAAAAGACATTCAGAGATCTTCTCCTTTAAAACTTTTGCCCAACTGATAACAAACTTGGTCGTCATCATTTTTTGAATTATTGTTTAAAAAAAAATAGCCACAAACGTCGGAGTAGGTCCATTATGGTCAACGATGGAAACTATAGTTGTTGTACAGTATGGGAAAAGGGAAGCAATTTGATCACAATGGATCTTAGATTGGATTGGAAGGAAGATGGGGAACATACCTATAAAATAAGACCGTTTGTGAAACCTTCAATCGACTTATGACTAAACATAGTCACAATATTCCTTAGACAGGTCAATTCAAAATGATACCTGGCTAATCAGCAACTCATCCAAGATAACCACTAATAGTAGCAGCGTTTATCATTGGCCCCTATGGAAAACACATTCAACCAAACAGTCACAATGTTCCTCAGATTGTATTTGGCAATTCCACACCCAAACAAAATGACTACCAGTGATTTACAGTTATGATGTATTAATATGTTAGCGATTTTCTGCTCGTTGAAGTCTGTATAAAATAAAAAGAAATTGATGTACTTGGTTGTTTCAACAAGATGTTTGAAATCATAAAATACCGAAGTTACTTTTAATTTTGATTCTGCATATGTGCATTTAGACAACTTATGTCTGTTCAGTGCATATAAAAATCAAACAATTGGAAGTTCGTAGACCAGTTTACGTGTAAAGCTGACATAAAGTTTATTTGGATTGTTGCAATGAGCTTTTTTGATTCTGTAGACTAACTAATATTAAATAAATGACAAATATGGATGTCTGTATGTCAATGATCAGTGATCGTCAATTTATGTGTTTTTGCATGCGATTTTCTATCATATTTTATTTGTAGTTTCAAACTCAATATTGTCGTCTAAGAGCCGCTTTTAATTTTAAAAACATTTATTAGACATAACTGAATAGAAATAGATAATTGTAATTTGGTTCTATCAATGCCATGCGAATAAGAATATGGTAAGACCCAATATTTTTCTTCATTTTAAACCTTGCTATCGCTCGGTATAAAATTTTGACAAAAATATGGTCTGCCATGTTCAATGTTAATCTTGATTGTATTTATTGGTTTGATTTATTAATTTAAAAATAATTTTGAATGATAGTTTATGGAGCCACCTTGTCACACTGAAAACAGCTCTTAATGATAAGTTTTGTAATTTTATCTGAATCTGAACACCAGACACTTGTATATGATAAAATATATGTACTTAAATGACACGGCTTTCACATTCAAACGGAATACACATACTTGTTAATTATGTATTGAATTTGACTCATTTACTCTTAGTTTGGGAACAAATGATTTATGGGTATACGATACATAATCATAGTCAAAATAAACATTTTCCGCTAACATTAAAATCCTTGACTTACACTTAGTGTTTTCATGTCAGACGTGAAACAGAAATGCATTACCGTCATTATAGTTGGCTACAAGGAGTGTCGACAATTTCTTGTCACAATGTAGACTAAAGGGTGTTTTTAAACCGTTTTTCTCTGAAAGAAGTACTCTGCTTTTTTGGCCATCAGGGGATACCACAACTATTTTTCCACTCTCTTGGCATGTGACGTAAACAAATCCATTCTTATCTACCGATATACCACATGGATATAGAATATCGTTATGTTTGTATTTCCATGCTAAGTCACCAACTCTTTGGTAGCATGAAATTGTATTTGTATTAATACAAGCAACATAAATCTTATTTTCAAACAATGCAATGCAGGAGGATCTCTCAATGCGATCTGTACACCTTTGCTGCTTTTTGTCTATATCAATCTCGAGCAAACGACATTTTGTTGTATCTGGCATTATGGTAACGATGCAGTTTTTGCCTTCAAAATCAATCCCGTAGCATTCATAACCTGTATTAAGCGATTTAATAACTTTGTTTTCCATCAAGTCAACCAATTTTACGCATCTTTCATTGTAAAAAGTTACAGCGACTATATTTTTTTCGATGTACCACACTTTCCATGGTGCTGTATCAAACTTGACGTCTTTAATGTAACCACCTTCTTTGGAAAATAACATCAAAAATTTATTGTTGCGATCAACCAATATTATCTGACCATCTGGTAATATCAGACATCCAGTGATATTCATATTCCCTTTTCTTGGCACCGTGATGACTTTTTTGAGTTCCGGATTTATTTTTGTAATATCTTTTACTTGTTTGAGGGATATTTGTTCCCGGGGATCTCTGGTTGTTTTGTGTTTCAAGGTTACCGGAGCAGAATGAACTGATATTTCACCAAAACTTCTGATTTCATTCACAATGGAGCTCACAGCAGACGATATACTGACTGTTAGAGAAATTTTGTTTAGTTCCCCAGCGGATCGCAAACTTTCTTCGTATTTGTATTCCTCTGTTTTCATCTCCTCAATTTTTTTCAAACCGACAAATGTTTGTAAATCAGTTGCAAAAGTCTTCATTTTATCGAAGTCTTCTTGCAGACGGTTGATGTATTTCTTTCGTTCTTGGACCTTTCTCACTAACTTTTCAGTGTTTGATTTCAATTTGGAATATTCACTTGACACTTTTTCTAGGAGTTGATGCTCAAGTTTGTCTAAGTGATCATTGATTAATTTACGAATTCTTCTTATTTCAGCAACACCATTTTCTTTTTCGTTTTCAAGTGTCAAATTTCTACTTGACAGGATTTTCTCTATTTCATCAAAACTTTGGTTTATATACTTTAAATCTCTTTCAAGATTGAACATAGCGGCTGAAGATTTAATATTCCCCAAAATATCAGTAAGAGGGGCTAAATCCTGACATTTTTCATGTTTGTCACCTAAACATTGAACGCAACATGCGCTTTCGTGGAACCGACAATATAAATCAAACCGTTTGTCATGATCAACACAGCGATTGCCTGTTTTTAATATGAATGAGGGTAAATTCTCATGTTCGTGTACAGAAATATTTCTATGATCGTTTGAAGCTTTGCTCCGTTTGTGGTATTTTTCACAATTACAACACAGAAACGTTTCACAGTCTATACACCAACAGATGGCCTCATTAGAAATGTCGTCCTCTAAACATAATGTGCAGAACTGTTGTTTTCCACAGGACGCCATTCTACCTATAATATACAAAAGACCATCAATACAAGTATTACAGGGAAAAGAACCTTCGCTAATTATATTTTCGAGTTCAGGAAGGTAAAATATCTGTAAAATACAGAACTTTCGAGATAGGAACTCTCGTGCAATTAAGATGGAAACGATTTTTGATCTATTGATATGGACACCTATAGGGACTAATTGTACGCCACTTTTAGTAGATTTGTTTCTTTATCCGTATGAAGCAAGGTTTATACAAGGATTAGTTCAGAAAAAAGACAAAAAGATAGCCAAGTCCTTCAATTTCAGTTTCCAATATATAGATGATGTTTATTCATAAAACAATCCTCAGTTTAAGGATAACCTTTATTAAAGAGACCACTGATAGACCATCATCAGCATCATACTTGGACTTATACCGCTACATTGACTCTGGACGGCTGAAAACAAAATGATGATCCCGTTTTTGAGCAGTAATATTACCACATCTCGGGCATATGGCGTCTACTTTTCACTACGCATGCGCTATTACCGTGTCTGAAGTTTGTATAGAAATTTTGTCAACATAGCAAAATTACTGGCTCACAGACTTATACATGAACTGCATGTTCAGCCACTGCGGTAACTTTTCCTACATGAAAATGCTTTTAATTTTAATTGACGAAAACAATTAACCTGAAGGGCCACAAATAGTTTAAATATAAATCACGCTTAGCTCAACACTGTTATTTAATTAGCAATTCCCTTTCAACGAATTGTATTGATTTTTTCCGCATAGTACTAGAATTTATCAAACACGACTAAAAAGTTCCGTATTGAAATCTCATAGGAGGATACTGTCGATATTTAATAATCTCCAACAACAGTAAATCAAGGATACATTTATGAAATTACGTAAGAGATATATATATCTTGTGAAATTTAATACATATCCCAAGTAGGGTAGTATTGAAATGGTAATGCGTAGTGAATACCTTCACATTTCCGGAAAGCAACAACAGAAGAGGAGTAAAATATGTTGGTTATATTGGTTATACCTCGTAACATTTGTTAACCATGAAAAGCAGTTAGTGTTCAAGTGGAAACATAAAGGACTACACATACCAAACGAGAAATACCGACAAGAATAGATTATCAAAATCATAGTGGAAAAGTCAAAATACTTGATAAACAACAAAGACGATAAGGTATAGAAATCAAAATGAATCAGAAATACTATTTTGATAAAGAGCGTCTAGCTACGAACGTCAAAAAGAATTTCCTTGATAATCATATAACAGTGTTGTCAAATATTAAGATTTATCCATATTGAGTTAACAATACCGTTTAAACTACCTAAAAAGAAATTAAAAAAACTTGAAGCTAGGACTATACTAGATTCAAACATAAAATAATGTACCTTTGAAATTGGGATCGACTGCAACCTTTTTGTCTACAATAAGAGAGTCTAAAGAGCAAGTAACTCTAACCTAGACCATGGCTCACAAAAAGACTCATCTTAATGTTGAAGGGTCCAAATTTAAGTATGTTAATAGACCTAATAAGTTTCAAAGTTAAACTATGTTCACTGCTGGCAGTCAGCTTGGATGCTGTTCAATACTACTGTTCATCGTTTTTGAAGGGGACAAACTTAAGACCTCTGCATCAAAGTTTGTTTTAAATGACCATGAAGTTTCAGAAAACATCCTTGAATATGATTTCCAAAAGGGTCCAAAATTTAACTGTATCCCCACTGGCAACCATCTTGGATGAGATACAGACTAGCCTAACACATTTTTTAAAGTGACCAGTTTGATTCAAGAAATTTTAACGCCTGTCCAAAGTCAGTAATATATTGCTCATTGACTTGTCCTTGTCTTCTCTTGATATTCATGTTATTGGATGGGGTTTGTTTGAATTGATTTATTCACTTTAAATGTTTACTTTTTAAAGCGTACTATATGGTGTTATGTTCTTCACTGTTTTGAAGACACACAGTGAACCTTAAATGCTTTGTTTTGGGTCTTTTTAGCTTGGAGCTGTGATGGTTCCTTGACATTTACCTCATTTCTTTTCTTTTTCATACATAAGGACTTTTGTTCTTAAGACATTATAAAGTCACCACAAAAGACTATTATTACCAAGTATGGTTCTAATTGGCTTTTTAACTTCAGATGTGAAAAATTGCAAAAAAGGGCTAATGTTCAAAAATGGATATAATGCGGACTTGCTGAGCACGTATTTAAAACGGAACCATCCAAAGACTATTGTGACCAAGTTTGGTTCAAATTGGCTACGTTGTTTCAGAAGAGAAGATATCCGAATGTGGTTACATGGGGTACAATGTTATGTTCCAAACTGCCTGCAATTTTGGATGAGGTGCAAAGCCGCTCTATTTTATCAGGGACGATCTAAAGACTTTAGTGCCAAGGCTGGAAAATTCATTTGTGACGTCGTCTTTGCCCTGTGTTTGTCACAAGGTCATTACTCTAGTAGTCTCAAAGGGCTTTAAGCGCGTTTTATTAGAATGAAGGATAAAACTAATAAAATACAAGATAATGAAGCTAAAAATGGAATTCCCGAATATTAATACAAAGGGTTAAATTTATATCAGGCGAACAGATAAATGAAATTAAATTGCAACCTTGAATATATACTGGGGATAAAACTAATATTCAAGACTAGATAAACAAAGTTTAAACTTCATATCAGTAGATAAGGGGATAAAACTGATATAATTCGAATAGATCAATCAAAGTTTACACAAATAGAACTTGTTATTTGATTTGTAAAAAATTGAAGTTCAGACTACAAGACAGATTTTTGTTGTTCTTTTATTTCCTCTTAGTTTGTATATGTTTAAAGTGAAAACTAGAACGCCGGTCTAAAAAATAGTAATCCAAAGACTATTGCGTCATCGGAACCATAAATATAAATAGCCCATACAGAAAAGAAAAAAGGCAACATACATACAGATGAACAATACGGACCCATATAAAACCATAGGTGGGATCAGGTGCGTCGGTAGAGTTCTTATAAAGCCCACCGTCTTGAACATGTCAAATCTGGTAGTAAAGTAACATCCGGTAGAGTCCGAAACCACAATCTTAAGATTTTAAAGGGATAGATCTGTTGTAATCTTGGAAACAGATGTCCCATAGCTGTGCACAAGATCGTGATGTAGACGGTAAAACATCTGCAGTGATGGATTCAAGCTATGGGAAGCACACCCTTCTTTAAGTAGCCTGTTTGTGAGCAACCGGTATCATTAAGGAAATCACTGTATCGTGCACAGGCCTTTCCGTAGCGAATGAGTTGAGAGAAGTAAGTTCCATTATTGGAAAAGTGAAGTAATCGTGTATGTCTGAAGCTGAGTTTGTAGTCTACCTTTGTTGTCAATTTCAAGATAAAGGTCAAGGAATGAGACCGATCTGGAAGTGTCTGTAGTATCTTTAACTTCGAGCTCTGTTTAATAGATCACATGAAAAAGGGGTTTTTAGTGGCCAAACATCAACTATTTAACCGAAACTAAAATTAAAAGATTGGGCTAGTTTTTTTAATTTTTATTTTGAAGAAGTCCTTCGGTGAATTCAACCTCATTAGATCGGAAACACAGATCAGCGAAAAGAGGTACACATTTTGTACCCTTTGCAAATCCAATAGTCTGTTAAAAAATAGGTTCTCCAAACTGCACAAATATATTGTCGATCAGAAACTCTAACATTTTCATCACTTTTTCTGTTTATCTTCCTCGATTCTCAGTTATATTTTACCAAGTAAGCTTGTTATCTACCTATAACAATGTAGTAAATGAACCTTTATCACCGTTCACGGGAGGAACATCTATAAATCAAATCTTTTAGTCGATATTTCAGTTGTTCTTGTGTAATGATAGTATATAGTGTGGAGAAGTCAAAACTTTTAATGCTGTTACAGTGAGATAATGATCTAGAATTTAAGATGCTACGTAGATCTTAAGATTTTTTCGATATCCACTTTTCATTTGCACCACTTCTTGAAAAGCAATTATCACAAAAGGAAGTATCACAATATTTTTGAAGGCCCTTTTCAGCAGCTGTCAAGATGGAGGTTAACAGCTTAGAAATAGATTTTTTAGAACATTGCGCGGATCCAGCGGTGTAGTAATATAGTAATGTATCGATTTGACCCTTTACATAAAGCCATGTAAAATGAATAAGAGTAACCGTTATACGACTGAAATTAAAAGAAATTCTTAGATAAAGTAAGAATGTTCTAAGATCTAGAAAGTATTTTTGATTTATATTTATTTTTAATGATAGCAATCGCACAGTTTATACATTACGACATATAAAATGTATTGTACATGATTTACTCTCGGATTTGTATTGTACATTCGCACAGAACTTTTTGCTGCATTCGAGTAGTCCCCTTTTTGTGCGAACATTTGTAAATGATACGAGCATTTCTTGTGTCATTTCCTGTTTTGGGAACATTAAATAGTAACAAGGTAAATATTTTACACAATTGTAGCAGCGGAATATTAAGAAACGATGTTTTGTGCTTTGATTGCTGATATTCATAGGTTCTGATTTTTTTTAAATTAAGTACTAAATGTTCCTCACCACAAAATCCGTTTTGTTCAGAGATCTCCCTATTACTTTTTTGCCAAACTTGAATGTGTTCGACTTAATGGTGTAATCGGAATTAACATAAGAACTTTTAATTTAGTGATTTAAATACCATTTATGGATTCAGATTTTTTTTTTTTGGAATGAGAAATATCTACCTAAGCCAAAGTTTTGTCCTTACCTGAAATAAATTAACGATTATACCCTTTAGATTATTTGTTCTCTATCGGCTAGTTTAAGTAACGTTCACCCTAACTTCATCCAAAATGTGATAAGTCTAGATCATTTGAAGGCTATGAAACATCTTATATTTTATTAAGTATACCAACAAGTTGAATGCAGAAGAGCTGTCAGATGAGGTTGATGTGAGATATGTGTG
>MJUU01070185.1:0-26959 GCA_002080025.1 Modiolus philippinarum
AATACAAAATATCTACAATTCTTCCTGGTGAACCATTGAATAAACCAAATGGAACACAGATGTTAACAGAAAGAGTGACTTTTTCCGATTTACAGAGATAGAGACAAGAGTGTAAACCACCAGCCCTGTCACTGTTAATGGATTTTGCATGTTGACCATGATCAACAGCATTAATTTTGGCAATGGGAAATTGTTTGCCTCCAATAACTTTTTTGTTATGATTCCATACTTCATTATGCGTGGGAAACACAAAAAGCCCTTTTTCCGACATCCGATCAAGTAGGTCATCGCCGTGAGACAATTTCAAGTTATGCCACTGAAATTTTTGTAGCCATTTTGCCTGCTCAGTAGTAGCTTTGTACTCTCTCGGTGCAAGCAAAACATCTTTCAATTCTTCCTCATTTTCACCTTGACGAATTATGTTTGCTAAATTAACAGCATAATTAACACCATGTAAAGATGAAGGTAGCTTACTGCCTGTATTATAAACTGGAGACTCAAGTGCTGGTGGCAACTGGACATCATCTCCAAAAAAAACAACAACAGGGAACCCCCCCCCCCCCGGACTTGTCAAAATTGTTACCACATTCAACACCATGTCTGCACATAAATTCCAGTCAACCTAAAATAATTGCACCAATTAATGATCTTTCATGAACAAGAAGAACTCAAAGTCCATCACAATTTTTTTTTTGTTTTTTTTGAAGAGTTTCACCTAAAACACCATCTGGGGGTTTCATTTCCTTCCCTTTTGCTTGGGTTGGAATTTTAAGGAAGCTATGTAGAGTTACACCAGATATAAGATTTGCACTTTTTCCAGTAGGGCAAATAACCTGAACTGATTTATTAGACAAAAAAATGTTGTCTTATTGTTTTAACCAGACATTTAAAAAGGAAAGATTTACCAGAACCTGCAGTACCTGACACTATTAACCTAAAAGGTTCAAAATTGTTGTTTTTTGCAATGAAATGTTGCATTGTTGTCATGACAAGTTTAAAAGCAAAACTTTGATCTGCATTCATTTTATGTATGTCTTTATCAGGTATATCTAATTTTTTATCATCAGTGTCCAGATATGTGTACAAATTATCAACCCATTCAATTCCAAAATCTTGATCATAATTAAGAGACTGATCACTCCAGTCATACTCTGGGCCACCATTATCATATTGAAAATCTTCACTGATATCTTCAAAAACAACATTTGGTTTAATAAGTTCCATCCAGTCTGTCTGGTTGCAGTGAATTAATGTGGATGTCATTAGACTCATCTTCATCGTCATAAAATTTGTTATTATTATTATGATTTTGTTTTGCCCTTTCTACGTCTGCTTTTACAAAATTTGGACAAAAGGCGATTCCAAAAAAAAAATATTCATTCTCCCGGTCCATGTCATATTGTCCTCTTTAATGTCTGTTATCTGTCTCCAGTAGAAGCATGGTACGAGAAAAATTGTCATTTAAGGGTCATGATGCTTGGGTATTACGCCCATTAATAACAGGAACTTTTCCACTTTTACATATGAAATTATAAAAGGATGATGTATCATTTTCGTGACGCTGAATATATTTATCTAGTGCAGTATTTTTTATAATTGTTAAACCTGTATTATTTTTTTAAACAACCCTAGAACCAGACAAACTAACAGATTGAAAAGAATGACTTGATCTCTACAAAGGGAGAGATGAAAGCTCATAGGAAGCCTCTGCAGCTGAAATATCTCTTTTGACAGTGCTCATTAAAAGCTTAGTGCACATTGACTTTGCTGTTGCACCTGTAGATTCATCAGCACAGTTTACAATATCTTGAAAAAGATCACAAACAGCACCTGTTGGTTCAAGCATATCCATGTACAATCTTTTCAACAGCAATTATTTCATCAATTGATGGATTTTCAGGATTGCTTTTAGAGACTATCACGCCAACTTTGAGTATGAAATCTTGAATGCTGCACTAGGGTAGGGTGATCTCGAGCCATTTCATGGCGCAATGAGCCATTTCTATCTTTAACCAAGGAAGGGGTATTTCTAAGGGGCTTTCCAGGATTTTAAAGGGAATCAAATTCAATTCTACACTTTCTTTCACCTACTGATTCAGTAGAAGATGGATATTGAAGCGATTGGTCAATAATAAGTTATCCTCGAACAAACTTTCTTGAGAACTGCTAACATCCATAAGTAACTTTACTGAAGGGTTTTTATTTTCTGGGGGTGCAGGAGCAGTTCCTTCAGGTGGAAACCACAAATCTTTTCAGGGCATTTCATTCTTATCTTTTCCAGCAGGATGAGATGCAGTCATGCCAAATTCTGATGCAGCCCAATTTGATAACCTTTCTGCACAGTTTTCATCTGAAAGCCCTTCTTCTGTAGCTTGATGCATTAAATTGTGAGGCTCCATATCTGATCTCCAACAAAGGCCATGCCAGTGAAGCATACCATTTGATTTTGCAAATTCTTGTCTGTACCAAAAAGTATCGATGGCAAAAGCAGGACCCATAACAGTTTGAAATAACAATGCGTTCTTAAATCAAAATACTGGGCAACAATATGAGTATTTTCTTTTGTAAAGCATTAAACAAATTTGTTTGTTCATTTAGATTAATATCATGGCTAGTTGTTTCTTTAATATACATTGACAATAGCCTTTTTAGGGGTTTGAAATGGTATTCGGCACAGCTTCCAGTACTGAAAAAAGTTGGGAGACCCTTTTTTTCATTAATCTGAAATTGGATAAGTGCTCTAAGTTCTCTACCCCTTTGTGCCCAATACTGTGAAGTTCCACGTAAAGATGCCTAAAAGTATTTAAAAAAAATACGATAAGAGTTATCACCATTTTGATTTGCAAATCGTCCATCATCAAAGCAAATGAGATGCTCTACCAAGTCAGCTAATGAAGAAATTGTTCTGGGCCTATTCATATAAAAGTCTGCTTTACGATAAGGAAAAAGGGCGGGAAAAAGCTAGAGTAAAAAAAGTAATGAGTTGTAAACTCAGAGATGGGTATTTTACCACGAGTAGGCCATGGTATTGTTACAGTACCTCTTTTATTTACTGAAACATTGTTATCATCCCCAACAACTTCACTGACCAAGTTAGCAACTTCTTGTCTTGTATCAATATTTTTATCCGGCAAAAGAACACCTGAATTGGTATGTCAATGAACTTCACCCGTGTCATTTTGTTGAGGTGCTGGATCAATATCATTACTGTATATAGTGTTTGCATTATATTCAATTGTTTCAATTTCAGAAATTCCTCTTCCTTCGGTAAAGCATCTATTTTTTCCTGACTTATAATTATGTCTTGATATGCAGGGTTATTTTGTAAAATCTTTTGTGGTATCATTTTTCCCCTGTTTTCTAATTTTAATTATGTTTATTTCTTGGGGCAATATTGGGAAAATTTTTGCCGGTTCGTTAATTTCTTGTGGAAAAGTAACACAATGGCCACTCGAACCTATCCCTCCATGTTTAAGCATATGAATGTTGATGCATGGAGAGATCCGACATATCAGTTGTTGTTCAACAATGGTTAAATCTGAAAGTTCATAATATGGTAGTTTTCCTGGATTCATATAAATTTCATTAGAAAATAGTTTAATTGTATTTTTATCCAGAAAGCACCGTTTACAAACTTGTTTTGATCCCATATTCATTTCTAACATGCGCTCATTACAGATACAACAATAATAACAAGAATAGTTCATTTGCTGTAACTCAAAGTTTCGAAAGCAATCCATTGCTTTGTTAAATTTTTCGTTTTCTGTTAAAGGAGGGGCATCTGGTATATTGTTTGGGTGGTCAATCATTGTTAACATCATATTAATGTTATATTGTATTCGTTTTCTTCTCATATTGTATTCCAAATTTTCTACATAGAGGGTATAAATCTATAGCTTTAATCATTTTCGTTGTAGTAATGCATAGAAGTAGAAGTAATGGGAAATGTATTTTGAATACTTTTGATATTACTGCTCTCCGCAATATTTCCCGATTGTGAAGAACCAAGACAATAATTGATTTTCACCTGACTGTCATTGTGGTCATAATCACAATTTTTACTTAATATAAAATTGTCAGTATTCATACTTTTATCAGGAGAGTACACCTCTGCAGTGTACATGTAGTTATTTTATTTTTCTCTGACTGTACTTGGGGTTGCTGAAATGTATGATTTTGAGGGTTTTGAAATGGAAGGGTTCTTTGCATTACTTGTATTTTTTTCTTTTATGTTATACCTTATGTACAGACTTTGGTTTGGTATTTACAGATGGTTTGTCATTATGTCCCCCAAACGAAGTTTGGGAGACATATTGTGTTTACTCCGTTTCTTATTATTATTATTTGTTTTTTTTCTTCTTCTTTCTTCCGCTCAATTCTTGTCCGACACGTTTCTCAGAAACTATTGGTCCAAACTTTATGAAACTTCACAGGAATGTTGGCCTATATGAGTAGATGTGCAGAAACCTTTCAAAATTTTCAAAATGGCCGCCGTTGCCATGGAAACGGAAAAAAGGCGGGAAAATTCAAAGTGCTCAGAATTGGATGAAATTTTACAGGAAGGTTGCCTAGCATGCATAGAATTGATTTTTGGTCTCAAAATTTTCAAAATATCGACCGTTGCCATGGAAATGGAAAAAGGCGGGAAAATTCAAAGTGCTCAGAATTGGATGAATTTTTACAGGAAGGTTGCCTAGCATGCATAGAATTGATTTTTTTCATAGGAAGGTTGCCTAGCATACATAGAATTGATTTTTGATCTCAAAATTTTCAAAATGGCGACCGTTGCCATGGAAACGGAAAAAAGGCGGGAAAATTCAAAGTGCTCAGAATTGGATGGAATTTTACAGGAGGGTTGCCTAGCATGCATAGAATTGATTTTTGGTCTAAAAATTTTCAAAATGATGACCGTTGCCATGGAAACGGAAAAAAGGCGGGAAAATTCAAAGTGCTCAGAATGGGATGAAATTTTACAGGAAGGGTGCCTAGCATGCATAGAATTGATTTTGGTCTTGAAATTTTCAAAATGGCGACCGTTGCCATAGAAACGAAAAAAAGACGGGAAAATTTAAAATGCTCCAATTTGGATGAAAGTTTACGGGAAGGTTGTCTGACATGTGTAGAAATGATTTTAAGCCTCAAAATTTTTTTTATAAGATGACTTCTATTGCCATGGAAATGGAAAAAGGCAGGACAATTCAAAATGGTTCAATTGGATGAAATTTTACCGATGGTTATCTGACGTGTAGTTATTAATGCTAAGTCTTAGAAATCTCATAGATGTTGTTGTTGCCATGGAAACTGTGGAAAACATTAGCAATGTTCGTTTGGGGGACATATGTAACGCTCTGCGTTACAATAAGCAATATTTCATAATTGGTTTTCTTTCATTTTTCATAAGTAGTTCATAGTGGTTATCGGGCAACAACAAATTAGAGTATTACGAGTCAATCCAATTACAGGATTGTTTAAAATAGGAGTAAATGTAGATAAATTGAATTTTCCATCAGATAAATATAACCAGATATTGATTTCAATCCCTAAAACTGAACTAGCTGCAACAACAAATCTAAGGTATTAAGAGTCAATCCATTTACAGGGTTGTTTAAAATAGGAGTAAATGTAGATAAATTGAATTTTCCATCAGATAAATATAACCAGATATTGATTTCAATCCCTAAAACTCAACTAGCTGTTTGTACTTCAGATGATATTGCCCATTCTTTACCATCAATCATTGTTTTCTTGTATTTGTGTAAATTCATTGATGAATCATGACTCCTTGATATGGTTTCATCCCAGAATGCCCAATTATTGAAAATATGGTGGCATACGATAGACCGATATTGTTCAGTTTTTGAAAAATTGCCATTTAACTCCAAGCTTAATGGAAGAAACAAGTACCATCAGTTGGAACACTATAGGCTGCAAAGGGGACTTTAATTATTATTAAATCTCTGTATTTGTGGTCTTGCAAGTTGGGTAGTTGGTAATTAGGACTTTCAATTATTTATTTAATTAATTACTGATTATTCGGATTTCGTTTGGTTTTCATTTTTTGAAATTATGGATTTCCTTTGTTTGGGTTCTAGTGCTGCTGATGAGGAATAAATTTCCGAAATGGCCATACAGCTCATTAAAATTACTGCAGTTGGAGTTAACATATGTTTTATGGTCTCATGTTCATTTACTCCATATCCTTTCGTAAAATATTTCAAATTTTGAATTTGCAGTATCTATAGTAAGTGAGAACCGAACCGTCAGTCTAAAAAGAACAATCCAAGGACAATGGCAACGTCGGAAAAACAAAAAAACGAAGACATAACATGAGCATGACACAGAAAAGAAAATGAAGACACGCACATATACAAAAATGAACAACACGGACCCAATAAAAACCATGGGTGAGATCAGGTGCACCGGTAGAGTAAGCATCTCCTGCTTCTTATAAGACACCCGCCGTGTTGAACATGTCAACTCCGGTAGTAAAGTCAAATCCGGTAGAGGAAAAACAAACTTTACTGGCAAAGAGAAAGATCTGTTGTCATCTGGGAAACAGATATCTCATAGCGGTCCACAAGATCGTGATGTCGACCGTAAAACTTCTGTAGTGATGACCTCAAGTTATGGGCAACATACCCTTGCTTAAGTAGCCTATTTGTAAGCAACCGAGCTCTATCAAGGTAGTCACTGTATCGACCACAGGCCCTTGAGTAGCGAATGAGTTGGGAGATGTAAACTCCGTATAGTTACACCATCATTTTCACATCTAGAAACAGCCATTTTGCAGTAATTATGGTCACTTGTTGCAAAAGTTGGCACATTCTGCAGATTTTGGCCATGCTCATTGACATTGCTGTCATTTATTTCTGTCGCTGAGGCCAATGTTTTAGCATATGAATGGTCTTCCGAGAAGGAAGTGCAACGGGGTGTTGGTTTTTTCTTACCATACATCACCACTTGGGCGTATGAAAGCTTCTGGGTGTTCACATTAAATCTACCTGCAATATTTGCTATGTTTACTCTTGAAGTAGACGAACCGTAGCAGACGAAACATACGTTGCAGTGTCAAAGGTCAGAGGTAAGGAGGTCGTGTCTCCTCGTAGTGTATTTTAAACAGAATTGAATAAACAAAATGCTTTATTACATATTCGTTCGAGTACTGGTTATACATTTATACGTTCAGTTCTTTTTTTTTAATAAAAGAAAATGAAATTTTACAAATAGAATATTTAAGAAATAGAAAATTTTAGAAAACAGTCGTTCTGCTTACAATTTCTCGTAGATCTATATCCGTTATTTAAAGAGCAATCTAAAATAAAGAAAATACCAAACTTTTTTTTCTTTCTTTTCAGATTCTATGATTTATTTTATTAGTTTATAATTTCCGTCTCTTCAACTTATTCGTTTTATTACGCAATTCCAATTTTTATTGTTCCGGAATGTGTGCGCAAATCCAACCGGAACGGGAAGTAGCGGTTCATTTGATACTTGGACGAAAATTTTCAAAGTGATCATATATTGAATTTTATATTGCTTTTCATATTTCTATACACGATACCATAAGTGCGAGCTCCGCTGGCATATTATGTTTTAAGCAGTAAACATGCTTCAACAATTATTGACGCCGAAAACAACATTTTTGTTCAACCGTGCAGCGAGGCAAGTTCGTAATCGGTAAATGTCATATCTTTGCAAAAAACAAAAAGAATGTATATGTTGTGTACAAGTTGTAATTTTGTATACAACGATTTCTGTGCGAATCATTGCCTGTCAGCTTTGAAATATTGAAAAACTTTGTACTTGTATGTTATTTTAACGACTTCCATACTGTGCCATGACACCTTCTACTTTGTCTTTGTGTCATGACGCCCTTGTTGAACTGAATTATTAAAATTAAAAAACGAAACACATTGCTATTTTCATGATAAATCTGACCTTTTCATAGACAAATTTTTATGAAAGGAAGCAAGAAAATTTATTGCACCTGTAATGAATACATAAACTGTACCTAATTTGTTTAGACATGAAACCCGAACAAAACAATTTATTTTTAAGACCTAATTTAGGCCTAATTTGTGGGGTATGTGGGTAAAGTTGTCATTTCTTGTATCAACATGCATTGGTCGTATCAGAATTATTGCAAGTTAGCCCAACCATTTATTTCAATTTCTTGAAATACTTTCAGATGCAAATAATAGTTATGACTCTTTATTCTTATTGTTCACATTTTGTCACATTTTTTATTTCAGAGCTATTGATGTAACACAAGTCCAGAATATACAATGTTATTGCAGGATCACTGGACTGTGCTTTTTGACAGATTGTAATTTTCAAATTTTCTGCATGATTCTCAGTCCATTGCAATGCATTCATGCATCATGTGAAAGAAAAGAGACCTTGAATTGGAATTTAAAATATTTATAAGAAGTCTTTAGATTCTTTGAATCATTTACATGATTTTGTCAGTAACATGTATCATCAAGTTATCATCATATTTGCTTCAAGAGAGCTGTACTGAAAGTCTATCTGATATAGTCCGTTGGCTGGAAACTCTTTCCGTGCAACCCCCCCCCACTTCCGAACCAGACCATTTTTTAGTCCTTCTTTGCCCCCCCCTTTCAAAATAAAACATGTCGACACGAACATAACCTGCACGCACAGACAGTGTAGGGCCACTTTTATAGTACATCATGAAAAATTCTTGTATTTTCGTTTTAACCTAAGTTTCATCTTTTAAGCTCCATAATTTTTAAACGATAAGTAATATGTACTCAAATTTGGTACCAAATTTAAGCTAATTTAATATCCTTTACAATGAACACAAGTTTGGACACTTTACATCCTTTTTATTATCTTATTATGTGGGGGTACAAAAAATGTACCCCTCCCCTGCAAAAAAATGCGAAAATGACGATTTTAGGCTGTCAGTTCCTTTCAGATAAACAACCCTCGTCATTTGATCTAGTTTTTATACCTAACTTATCAGGTGTGATACAATGTTGGAAAATTAAACTATTAAAGTCCGTGAAATTTAGATTTTTGGTATAAATTTTTTGAAAAATGGAATATTTCGGAATTTCGACTTTTCTTTAGGATCATAAAATCTGAATATATATTTCATAATAGCCGATTTAATTTATGATATATTAGCAGAAAATTGTGCGCACACATTTTAGTTTCAGTCATATTGTAGGTTCAGAAATGTCAAAATTAGCACCCCTCCCCCTAAAAATTAAGGGAAAATTTGAAATATTCAGGCTCTAAATGATAATATTAAATGGGAATTCTAGTGTTTATTTCACTCAAGCTGACATGCAGAAGATCATTTAAGTAGATTTAAACTTTTTAAGAGGTCTCTTTTCGACTGTTCTGTCCGAAATTGTATGCAAAATTGGAATTTTCCGGTTTTCAGAATTTCTACTGATTTGACTTTGAGATGCAAATACTTCATGAAATTGATATGTAACTTGAAAATGTTGATTAAATATCGTTTCATTATATCTTAGCAATTACAAAGTATGCTTTTAAACATTTTAGACTAACTACAGTCTCATAAATTACAAACATATTACCCCTTACCACACATATTCAACACAATTTATTTCATTTTATTCAGCTTGAAAAAGCTTTATCACTGTATAAAGGTCCAATGACATATTATTTTCAAACACCAAAATACACGGAGACTGACATATCACAAATAAGAACATGCGTATGGTTTATGGGCAGTTATTCAACAATTAAAATTTGATTTCGTAAAATTCTGAAATGCTGAAAATTCCCATTTTTCACGAAAATCGCCCAAAATATTCAATTTTACCCATATTTTGGTGTTAAATTTGCATATTACGAATTATCAAATGCATCTTTTGCAAACAAAATAAAATATTAGTATGCTATGTTCATATATATTAAAAGACAGACATATTTTGGGGACTTTTAAGTTTAATTTTGTTGGGGTAGGGGAAACATTTTCGGTATTTAGAGTCACATTGAACACTCCTTCTAAGCAGTGTTTTAAGATAATTTATGTATCGGTTAAAACAATAAATTGGCATATCTGCAGATAAATCTTTCAGATTTGCCACATATAACGATTTAAAAGTGAATTTTGGACAAATCTGAAATGCTAAAGATTCCCATTTTTCATCAATTTCGGACAAAATATTGAGTTTAAGCAGACAAGTTGGGTTTAAAATACCAAATCACAATAGAATTCATGCAACCTTGCTATATGCAACGCAGATTTTGTGTGTGGTGGTTATTTTTATCCCAACATAGACAAAAAATCGATATAATTTTTGGGAAAATTTGTTGGAGTAGGGGAAAGATTTCTGGTATTTAGAGTCACATTAAACACTCCTTGTTTTTCTAAACAATGTTTTAAGAAAACTAGTATATTTCTTAGAACAATTAATTGGCATATCTGCAGATATGTTCTATATATTTGATATATATTGCGATTTAACAATGAACTATGGACAAATCTGAAACGTTGAAAATTCCAATTTTTCATCAATTTTTTGAGAAATATTGAGTTTTTCGGGCCAATGGCTGTTAAAATACCAAATCATGATGAAATTTATGCAACATTGTCGTATAAAACCCACGTTTACCGTGTTCTGGTTATTTTTATGCGAACCTGGACAAAAAATTGACAATTTTAGGGACTATTTGTTGGGGAAGGGGTAAGATTTTCGGTATTCAAAGTCACATTAAACACTCATTGTTTTTCTAAACAATGTTTTAAGACAACTAATGTATCGCTTGGTACAATTATTTGGCATATCTGCAGACATATCCTCCAGATTTTGCATAAATAACGATTTAACAGTGAACTTTGGGCAATTCTTAAATCAATTTCGGGCAAAATATTGAGTTTAAGTCAAAAAATGGCTGTTAAAATACCAAATCCTTATGTTATTCATGCAACTTTGTCATATACAAGACACATTTTGCGTGTTCTGGTTATTTTTATGCGAAAATAGACAAAAAATTGACATTTTTAGAGTAAATTTGTTGGGGAAGGGGTAAGTTTTATCGATGTTTGATGTTTATATAACCTACAAGCAGCCATTATTTGTAAAGGTTGTGAAGCAAATATAATAACCTTTCATTTGATACCTATTTTAAATGTTATTTGTTTACTAAGAATAATATTATGCAAAAGAAAGACAAAACTTATTCAAAAACGAAATTATTCAAAGGTCCATGTATTTGGTCTATTTGAAAATAAAATTTTGGTCATTTAAAATATGTAAACATCGTTTTAACATCTTTTATATTGAAGAAAATAGATCGAAAAGCTAAAAACAATTTTCAGAATCGGAAATTGAGATGCACTTCGCGTTCTCTAGACCATCAAACTTACACAATTTCAATGAAAATATCAGTTTTTTCGTCAATATTTCATTGGGGGTAGGGGTACGTTTAATTGCACTATGGAACGTATTGTGCATAGAAATTGTAAAAACTTCGTTTTTGTAACTGGAAGGGATTTAGTCAACATTTTGAAGCAACTGAAAGAAAAACTTGAACGAAAAACGAAATTTTCCAAAATTTCGGTAGGTGGGTCTAAGAATGGGCCAAATTCCACAAGTGCGTGCAGGTTATGCTCGTGTTAAAATGTTTTATTATGAAGAGGGGATGTATGCGGACTTAAAAAACATTGGTTCGGAAGTGGAGGGGGTTATTCCAGCCCACTCATATATAAAAAGTGGAGTTTCCATATTTTTTCTTANCCCCCCCCCCCCCTCTTTCCTTCTAATTGTTCCCTTAAACGAAATTTGATGTATTATGAAAATTCACATTCTAACAAGCATTTTTTAGCTCACCTGACCTAAAAGGTCATGTGAGCTTTTGCCATCACTTGGCGTCCGTCGTCGTCGTCCGTCGTTAAGATCATCTCTGAAACCACTGGGCCAATTGCAACCAAATTTTGTCACAATAGTCCTTGGGTGGTGTAAATGAAAAATTGTGTCCGACATGTCCGTGCGTAATCCAAGATGGCCGCCAGTGGGACACATTGATTAACATTGGACCCTATGGGAAATTTTAATTATTTTTTTTCTAGTCGGATGCAGTTTTTTTCATTGGATTCCTTATGAAAAATAAACATTGCGCGCAACTATCAGATTTTGGATAACTCTTTCCTTTTCCGAGCTATAAGGGGTCAAACGGGGCCAAAATCGCATTTTTACAAAGTACCTCAAATTTTTATTTTTCATCGGATTTTGATGAGGTTTCTTTCTTTGGATTTGTCTTGACATGAGCTTTCGATGGTGTGTCGACGGATTTTTCGTAGCTCTTATCGTTTAAGGGTTATAAGGGGCCTAAGGGGGCCAAAGTCACACTTTTACAAAGTACCTCGATTTTTTATTTTTCATCGGATTTTGATGGGGTTTCTTTCTTTGGATTCCTCTAGACATGAGCTTTCGGTAGTGTGTCGACGGATTTTGTGTAGCTTATACCGTTTCCGAGCTATAAGGGGCATAAGGTGGCCAAAATCGCACTTTTACAAAGTACCTCAATTTCTTATTTTTCATCGGATTTTGATGGGGTTTATTTCTTTGGATTCCTCTTGACATGAGCTTTCGGTAGTATGTCAACGGATTTTGCGTAGCTCTTACCGTTTCCAAGCTATAAGGCGCCTTAGGGGGACCAAAATCGCACTTTAACAAAGTACCTCAATTTTTAGCTGAAAATTGTATCTGAGATATCAGTGCGTAATCCAAGATGTCCGGCAATGGGGTCCATTGATTAACATTAGATCTTATGGCAAATGCATTCAACAATCAACTCCTCTGAAACAAATTAGCCAATTGCAACCAAACTTTGTCATAATAGTCCTTGGGTGGTGTTAAGTAAAAAATCTGTCCGACACGTCCCTGCACAATCCAAGATAACCGCCAGCAGTCCCATTGATTAACTTTAGACCTCATAGGAAATGTATTCAAAAATCAATGTTATTGCATGGATGTACCACTGCTATATACAGGTGAGCTATACAGACTCCTTGGAGCCTCTAGTTTAGCTATCACTTTGCGTCTGTCATTCGTTTGTCATGGTTTTCATTCAAAGATCTTTTCCTCAGAAACCACTGGGCCAAAGAAAATTATACTTGGTCAGAATAGTCATTGGGTGGTAGCCTTAAACAGAGAAAATGAAAACTTTTTTATGCCCCCGCGACGAAAAGTTGGGGGTATATTGTTTTACCCTTATCTGTCCGGTCGTCCGTTCGTACGAATAAAAACACAACTATTGCTGCTTTTCAGGAACTTTGAAAGCAAATTTCAACATCTTCAAAGGAGTCTTAATTTAAAATTAGTGGATGTACACACACACACATCTTTTGAATATTCATAATGGCCACCGTAACTATGGAGACTGGAAAAATTCAAAGTTCCCCAAATTGGATGAAACTTTACAGGAAGATAGTCTGGCACCCATAGAAAAGATTTTGGGGCTCAGAATTTTCAAAATGGCTGCTGTTGCCATGGAAACTACAAAAAGGCGGGAAAAATCAAAGTGCCTCACATTCAATGAAACTTTACAGGAAGGTGACTTAGCACTCACAGATATGATTTTCGGGTTAATAATTTTCTAAATGGCCACCATTTCCGTGGAATGTGGAAAAAGGCGGGAAAATTCAAAGTGTCTCAAATTGGATGAAACTTTACAGGAAGATTGTCTGGCACCCATAGAAATAATTTTGGGGCCCAAAATTTTCAGAATGACTGCCGTTGCCATGGAAACAATGAAAAGGCGGGAAAAATCAAAGTGCCTCAAATTGGATGAAACTTTACAGGAAGGTGGCCTTACACCCATAGAAATGATTTTCGGGTTAAGAATTTTCAAAATGGCCACCGTACCATATTGATTTAGGATTCAGTGAGCGGGGGCATAAATGGTTGCGATTCGGCGACAGCTCTAGTTTTTTTGTCAGAAATCAATATATAATGTTAGTCAGATACTAGTAAATGAAATATACTGTAAAACTTCCTATATTTTGTCAGCTAAAGTCACAAAACCGATACGGTTAAAGAACTCAGCCTAAAATTCCAAGATATCCACCAGTTGGAATCAGACCATACAGGGAAACACATTCAAAGATCTTTTCCTCGAAAACTACTTGGCAAGTTGGAGCCAAATTTAGTCATAATGGTGCTTGGATGGACCCCTTTAAAAATTGGCATATCCTTGTCTTATCCAATAGGGCTGCTCACAGGAAAAAATAGTTTAATATTGGACCCTATGGGAACACTTTCATAGATCCTTGAAACCACTGTGCCAGTTGAAGACAAACTTTGTCTTAATATTCCTTGGGCTTATGGTGTTGTTTTTAAAAATTATGTACAGCATGTATGCATTCGGTCCAAAATTGCCACCAGCTGGAAATTTTGTGTTAGGCACCTTCACATTCTATAAAAAATGGCTGCCAATTGGGGACACAGTTTAACATTGGACCCTACTTAGCCAATTTGGACTAGACTTAGTTAATATGGTCCTTGCATGGACCCCTTTCAAAATTGTGTCCAGTAGCTTTATTTTCTATTCAATATTTATTAGTTTAACATTGGACACTATTGGAAAACTTTCAAAGATCTCTGAAAATGGGAAATACACTCTTTAGTGACCTCTTGAAAATTCTGTATAGCAGGTTCGCACCACAACCAAGATAGACATCGGTTGGGAACATAATTTAACAATGGACCCTATGGAAAAACACATTTAAAAATCCTCTCTTTCAAACTACTTGACTAATATGTAACCGAACTTGGTCACAATGGTCATTTGACTGTTTAAAAATTGTGTCTGGCAGTGCAGAGTCCTATCCAAGATGGAGGCAGTAGAAAACATTGCTTATAAAATATTTAACCACAAGGTTTCAGGTGAACCATACAGAGCCTCTTTTTGCACATTCCCAGTTAACATGTTAAAAGTGTGAAATTTCTTATTTCTTAGCAAAATTCATCAACCCTTTCCTATCCAATATCAGCTGTCGAAGTCAACAGATAAATTACACAATTTTAAATGAAATTTACAAGCCTTCAAAATTCATATCTCTAATAGTCGTACCCTATATAAAAATTGCCCCTAAATTCAGGGCTATACATTAAGGCTTGTCCGACTTGTCCCTACCAGTCCTAATTGGACTCGGACAAGTAAAATTAATAACTGCTTGCCAAAGGGATAAGTGAAAAATTAAAAAAAAAAATGAAATTCTGCATTGTTTGGACAAGTAACAATTCATATTGCTTAAACAACAACATTAGTGTAGCAGAATTTGTTTATGCTCCCGCGACGAAAAGTCGGGGGCATATTGTTTTACCCTTGTCTGTCTGTCCGTCCGTCCGTATGTTCAGGCGTCCTTCTGTCCGTACGAATAAAACACAACTATTGCCATTTTTCAGAAACTTTGAAAGCAAATTTCAATAACTTCAAAGGAATCTTAACTTAAAATGAGTGGATGTACACACATACACACCTTTTGAATATTCAAAATGGTCACTGTTACTATGGAAATTGGAAAAAGGCGGGAAAATTCAAAGTTCCTCAAATTGGATGAAACTTTACAGGAATATTGTCTGGCACCCATAGAAATGATTTTAGGGCTCAGAATTTTCAAAATGGCTGCCGTTGCCATGGAAACTACAAAATGGCAGGAAAAATCAAAGTGCGTCAAATTGGATGAAACTTTACAGGAAGGTGGCCTAGCACTCGTAGAATGATTTTCGGGTTAAGAATTTTCAAAATGGCCACCGTTTCCGTAGAATCTGGAAAAAGGCGGGAAAATTCAAAGTTCCTCAAATTGGATTTAACTTAAAAGAAAAATTTCTTGCACCCATAGAAATGATTTTGGGCCCAGAATTTTCAAAATGGCTGCCGTTGCCATGGAAAGAATGAAAAGGGGGATAATTCAGCTTTGAAAATTTCCTCGAAAAAAGGCTGAGGTTCTTTGTCAGCGTGTGTTCTCTTAAACAAGTGCTTGGATTTACACAGTTGAAGTATACCACATGGAGATATGGTTGCTGCTTGATAATACAACTGTCATATTTTGTGCAAGAAAGGGGGTGTATATTATCGTGTCCATACTTGTTCTGTGTCCAAACTTATACTGTGTCCACACTTCTACTGTGTCCACACCTGTTTTGTGTCAACACACACTTAAAAATGCACTTACCATATTGATTCAGGATTCAGTGAGCAGGGACATAAATGGTTGCCATTCGGCGACAGCTCTAGTTTTTCTAAATATCTGTTTCCAGGTATAGTTCCAATAGCAACTAAAACTTCCAATATCCCCATATTATCTAGGTAATCCCTTTCAAAAAAAATTGGGGGCAAGGTTACCCCTTATAATCTAGATTTTAGATATTGCTGAAATAAAAACATAACATGTAGCAGAATACTTTTAATACCCCTGCTAAACGGGAGGTATATAGTGTTCATGGTGCGTCTGTCCGTCCAGGCGTCCGTCCGTCCGTCTTTCTGTACCCAAAAGCTGGTATCCACTACTCCTACTAAGCCACTGGTTGGAATTTTAAGAAACTTATGCAGGAGCTTAATTACATATTGCAGATATTAATGGAAGGATTGTAAATGGTCGGATAAGACAGCTGTGGATTAGTAAGACAAGTTTGACTGTACTTCCAAACCAGAAAAAGCATTTTAAACTTTTGCCATTTTTACTCTATCTTCATGTTTTACACTGTTAACATGTCCCGGGGGTATTAATTTCCTTTTATAGAATTTTCTCAATTTTTCTGTAATGAAACATATTAGCAGTAGTATTGAAAATGTAGGTGACCATTCAATTCAACCACAAAATTAGAATTGCGAATTCAATGGTTTTATATAGAAATAATGGGGAGAATGAACATATGAGTGAATAACTTTAAAAGTCTATAATAGATTTTATCATTAACAACGTAAAACATGGTTATATAGCTAGGGTAAGGTTTAATAGTCTAAAACATGAAAATATAGCTAGAGGTTCAGGATTATCAGTGGACAAGATGGAGATATGGCTAGGGTTAGGATGAAAAGCGTAAACATGAAGATAAAATAAGGGTAAGGATTAACAGCGTGCAACATGAAATATAACTAGGGTAAGGACATGAAGATAATGCTAGGGTAAGGGTAAAAAGTTTAAAACATTGAGATAAAGTAGGGTAAGGATTAACAGCGTAAAACATGGAGATATAGCTAGGGTAAGGATTAACAGCATAAAATATGAAGATAGTTAGAATTTAGCGTAAACATAATGTTGCTAGGGTAAGGATTAACAGCATGAAGATTGAGATATAGTTAGGGAAAGAATTAACAATGAAAACCAGGAAATCTAGCTATGGTAAGGATTAACAACGTAAAACAAGGAGATGTAGTTAGGGTAAGGATTAAGAAAGTAAAACATGGAGATACAGTTAGAGTAATAATTGAGAGAAAACATAAAGATATAGCTTCTGTAATGGTAAAAAGCGTAAAAAATAAAGATATAGCCAGGATAAGGATTAACAGCGTAAAACATTATGATATAGATAGAGTAAGGATTAACAGTGTAAAACATGGACATATAGCAAAGTTGAAGATGAACAAAGACATGGAGATGTAGCTACGGTAAGGAGAAACAGCGCAAAAGATAGCTATATAGCTAGGGTAAGGATTAATAACGTAACAACCGAAGATATAACTACAGTAACCATAAACAGAGAAAACATGGCGACATAGGTAGCTATAAAATATAAAGATCAAGTATTGTATTAGTTGACGTGTAAACATAAGGGTAAAGCTAAAGAAGGGCTCAGGAAAGGAAAACATGAAGATAATTCTAAGGTAAAAATTAACAGCGTAAAACATGGAAATATGGCTAGGATAAGGATGAACAGCGTAATACATGGAAGATATAGCTAGGGTAAGGATGAACAGCGTAAAACATGATGATATAATTAAAGAAAGGATTAACAGCGTAAAACCTGGATATAAAGCAAGGGTGAGGATGAGCAAAGAATATGGAAATGTAGCTAGGGTAAGGGTTAACAGCGCAAAGATGGATATATAGCTTAGGGTAAGGATTAACAATGTAACAAATTAAGAAATAACTTCAGTGAGGATAAACAAAGTAAACATGGCGACATAGGTAGCTGAAAGAGCGTTAGCATAGATATATATTTAAGGGAAGAACTAACACCATAAAATACGAAGATAAAGTATTTTATTGGTTGACTGTGTAAACATAAAGATGAAGAACAACAATAAAACCGTTGTTCCTTTGCTTGTTTTTTACCATGTATTTGTAGAGACTTTGTCTCATGTGCATTTACTCCATATCCTTTTATTCACCGTAAAGGTAAAGCTAAAGGTGGGCTTAGCAGAGGAAAATAGAGGATAAAGCTAGGGTAAGAATTTACAGTGTAAAACAGGTTGAGATAAAGCTAGAACATGTATAAAAGCGTAAAATATGAAAATATAGCTAGGGTAAGGATAAACAGCGTAAAACATGGAGATATAGCAAGGGTCAGGATTAACAAGGAAAACATGGAGATAAAGATATGTTAAGGATTAGCAGTGTAAAACATGGAGATATAGCTAGGGTAAGGATTGACAGTGTAAAACCCGGAGATATAGTTAGGGTAAGGATTAACAGCGTAAAACATGGAGATATAGCAAGATAAGGATTAACAACGTAAAACATGGAGATATAGCTAGGGTAAGGATTAACAACCTAATAAATGAGGATATAACTACAGTAATGATAAACAAAATAAAACATGGAGACATATCTAGCTGAAAGAGCGTAAGCATGGATTAATAGCAAAGAGAAGGACTAACATCATGAAATATGAAGATAAAGTATTGTATTGGTTGAAAGTGTAAACATAAATTTAAACCTAAAGAAGGTCTTAGCAGATGAAAATATGAGGATAAAGCTGAGGTAAGGATTAACAGCGTAGAACATGGAGATGCAGCTAGGGTAAGGATTAACAGCGTAAAACATGGAGATATAGCTAGGGTAAGGATTTACAGCATAAAATATGAAGATAGTTAGAATTTAGCGTAAACATAATGTTGCTACGGTAAGGATTAACAGCATGAAGATTGAGATATAGTTAGGGAAAGAATAAACAATGAAATCCAGGAAATCTAGCTAGGGTAAGGATTAACAACGTAAAACAAGGAGATGTAGTTAGGGTAAGGATTAACAAAGTAAAACATGGAGATACAGTAAGATTAATAATTAAGAGAGAAAACATAAAGATATAGCTTCTGTTATGGTAAAAAGCGTAAAAAATAAATATATAGCCAGGATAAGGATTAACAGCGTAAAACATGATGATATAGATAGAGTAAGGATTAACAGTGTAAAACATGGACATATAGCAAAGTTGAAGATGAACAAAGACATGGAGATGTAGCTACGGTAAGGANACTGGCTCCTAATCTTGCTTCATATTTACAATATAATTTATGTATTTGTTCTGGTGTCATTGTATCAATTTCTGACAATTGTAATTCTTTACCCAGATATTGCTTACTACCCCCACCAGCAACAACTGCTGATAATCTTTCACTTTTTTTTCTGAAAGGGAACTGCTCACTTCGTTCGAATCAAAATCTATGTTTTCAATAATAAAAATTCTTCAGCGTTCATTTTATATAATTTATTTTTGAATTTAAAAAAATTAAAAACAACATATCCAACTAATGATAATACTGCAGTGTTTGTTATAATTGTTATATTTCTAATAGCATTGCTTTTTATTGCTATTTTTTTGCTTTATAACTTAATCATTTTTTAATCATTTCTTAAGCATTTCTTAAGCATTTTTAAGCAATGCTTAAACATTTTTTAAGCATTACTTAAGCATTAGTTTTTTTCTATTTTGGAAATACTAAATCATAAGCATGATATTTATTTTTATTATTTTTACATTTTTTCAACCCGAGTGGTCTTACATAAAAAGGAGTATCTTTGTTTTCTATCTTTTCAGCGAGATGAGAAGGACACCAAACTTCACCATTATTTTCGACAGATAAAATTACACTCTTACCAAAACTTGTTTTAACATATTTATAATCAGTGATTTTGTAAATTTTATCAATTTCTAAGTCGGTCCATTTTTGTGTATTGTGATCTTTTTGTTTTTTTAACAATCTATCAAATTCTTCTCTCTTCATTTGTAAAGAAATAAAATTTAATTAACTCTTCGCTCTCCTAATCAATTACCCAATAATCAGTAGGTTGGTCTGTCTTTAATATTAATTTACGGTGTTTCTTTTTTTTCAGTTCTTCCTTTATTTTTTGTCTTTCTTCCAAACTCGCTATAACATCATTTTCTTCTAAACAATTGTAAAAACTATTTCTATCTTTTATGTAGAACATGCATAACCATTTTGTTTGTTCTCTTAAATCTTTTAGCACAGAATTATATCTCTGTGAAATTACCCAGACCGATTGTTCTGCGTGTCTTCCCGAAAACGCGAGTTCAGACAGCATATCTTTTTTCTTTGTTAATTCTTTTGTTGCACTACAATCATCAATAATGTATAATGTTGGATGACCAGCATATTTCTTAAAAATTATTCTTAATAGTTCTTGTAGCTTCTCTTCTTCATTTATAATAGGATTAACAATTATTATTTTTTTTGTTTTTGGTTTTTTAACATCACCAATCCATTCACGATTTTTGTATGCCTTGTTCCATTGAATAGTTGGACAAAGTATAACAATATATGTAAACACTTGACGATATTCTGTTTCTAACAAATCAAGAACAAATTCAGTCTTACCACAAATAATGGCGCAATGAGGGTATTTTGGTAACTCCATTTTTAAAGAAACTGAAGTTGTTTACTTTATAAATAAAATAAAATAAAATAATTAAATGGTAGTACTTAAAGGGGAACCCGTTCGCTTCGCTCGCTTAATATTTTACTGCTTTAAATCTTCCATTTTCAAAATTAATTTGTGCATCTTGTATAAGATAAATATAAACATTTATAGGTTTATCAGCTCCTGCTGTTTTTGTTATTTGAATTGCTATACCTTGAGAGGCATTTTCGATTCTTCTACCTGAACCGTGTAGTAAATTATCATCTGTTGAACGTAAATCTAACCATAAAGCATAATTAGTTGAAAGATATTTTTTAATGTTGTATTAGATAAATGTATATCTTTTAAAACTGTGTCTGTTATTTTATTTCTTTTTGAAGTAAGAGCAAAGAATTTATTTATTTTATCCCAATGTTGATCTGCTTCCATTCCTTCACTGTATAATTGATTCGGAACACCTTCTATTGTTATTTTTACATTTTTTATTTTAGGATTATAATAAGTTTCGGTGCTTGTTCTTTCTGGGTCTTCAAATAACATCAGAATACCTTTCATACTTCTAGCTGGGGTATTTATATTAATGTTCCAGAGTGTATCAGATTTATTTTTAATTAATTTTTCGCATTTTAATATTCTATCATATAAGATAACCATTTTACTGTCAATTTGATGTCTTATTTGACTTGCTAATTCAGGGTTTGAAACTATATCAAATTGTAAGCAAATATCATTTATTTTATATTTTGCATCTGCATCTGTTGAATGAATAACTTTGTTGTAGTCGTTGAATTTAAGTTCATATTGAAGTTTTTCACCAAGGCCTGCTTGGTAAAAAGGCATGTGAGTTTCTAAAAGTTCAAAATCAAGTGGAATGCAAAATTTATTTTTGTATGCATCTGCTATGGCTTGGTCTTCTACATTTTCCGTTTTATCTCCTGCTACAACTCTATGTTTTAACATATTTCGGTTCCAATACCTTGATATGCCATATTTTCACGTTCAGTCGTAGTTTTCCACAAATCTAAATAACAATGATAAATATCGCTATCATCAATTGACATAACTTCATTCCCACTTATTTTAATTGTTGTTTTTCTAACTATTGCCCTTCCTATGTTTTGATAAATAGTTGAATTTGCATCTTTAGATTCAATTTCTAATCTAAAAATTAATCTGGTTGTTCTGGGAACAATAACATCATTACTACTTAGATTAGGAAATCTAACTAATAACTGTTGATCTTGATCAATTGTTGAAGGATTATTAGTTATTTTAATACTTCGACGAATACCTTTTGCAGCATGAGGTTCTCTTAATTTTCTGTAAGGATTTAATTTTTCTCCGTATTCCGACATTTTTAAGGATTAAAAATTGATAATTCAATTATTACTGACACTAAAGTATTGATACATAAAGGACTATCACTTTTACTCATAAAACTTATTCTATCTCCAGCCTTAACATATAAAGGTTTTTCAAAGTTTTTATATTTATGATATTCATAAACAGTTTCATCCAATTCTATTCCGTGCCAAGTTAATTTATCATTAACACTCACCATGACAGTTAAACCATCTTTACCTGTTTTTAAACTTACTAAACTAATACCTAATATTTTTCCTGGATAGTTCATTACATAGTCGCTTCCGCCGGTACCAAAATTAAACATTTGATTAAACTTTAATGGACCATTAATCCCAGCAAATATGCATATTGTGTTTCTGTCTGGTATATTTATAATTTTGTCAAATAATAAATTATTATTAATTTCCATTACTTTAAGCTCGTTCCTCATTTTTAATATTTCCGATGCATCTACGTGTTTTTTTTTAACTCCAAATATACTCATTTTTAATAGGTAAATTTTTAGCGAAGCGGTACCCTTAAATAATTTCTAAAACACATTTAATTGGAAAACTATTACTTATTTTTTTATTATCATCATCTCTAATTTCTAATTTAAATTCTGTTATAACACCATTTACTAAACATTTATATTCAGGATTTTCAAATTTTACCGTTATAATATCTCCAAACTCTTTTTTTTCAACTGAAATAACGTCTAATAATGTACTCGGCATACCATCAAGATAATTATTAAAAGTGCTTACTTGGTCTAAATGTACATTCAATGTTTTATAAATAGCAAAATCTATGGGTCTGTTTCCATAATGTTTTTCATTAGGTGTGAATATTTTTGTTTTATTAAATCCTAACATATATCTTAAACTTTTACTCGTTTTTAATTCAACAGGAGTGGTTAATAAAGCAATACCATTTGTTTCATTTACGGACAATTCAATATTTTCTTTTATAAATAAATCCGCTATTTGTTTAAAACTATAATAACCATCTATAATATCTATGCGTTTTTCTTCAGTTTTTTTTTATATGTTCATCTGAAATATTATGCCAACCTAAGCAATATGTTATTTGTTTTAAACCAATACGTTTGTTTCCATCTCTGTTATCAATGTAAGTAAGTAATTTTATTGTTTCATCAATTTTTGAAATAGTATTGTACATTTTTTAGGGTAAAAAATGAAGAAAAAATTTAAATATAATCCTAATGCATCATATAATCCTTACACGAAACATCTGAAAAAGATATAATCCTTGTTAATCAATTAATATTTGTAAATCAAAAAGAAAATTCTGAAACAAGTTTTCCCGATTTATTTCAAAAATATCAAAACCCACCATTACACACCAACGAACCTTGGAATACATGGATGCATTCTTCGTTTGATTGGTGGCAATGTCAGTTAAACTTTGCAGTCTGGTGTGCAAGTACAGGATGTGGTGTTTCTTATAATGATCATATAAAAAACACTTCAAATTTAACCCAAACGGTTTATATGTTTCATTTATATTATTGTATTGCCAGAATCTTAAAAGAACTTAAATCACCTTTACCAACTGATTCTTCTTTCTGTTTTTATAAAAATCCCTATGATAAAGCTGCATATAAAAAAATATGTAATGAATTTCAAATTTCTCCTCATACAGATTGGAGACAAAAATTAGAAACATCTTTTCATGGTTTAGGAAGTTTTACTGAATACTATAAACCGAGTGCTGAATATAGAATGAAACATTCTCAGAATGGACCATTATTAAATATAAACGATTCTATTAAGCATACAATAGATATAAATATGGCTTGGACAACATTTATTTTAGATAAATTAGAAGGTTTTACAAAAGTAGGCATTGAACGTATTAATGAAAGTATAAGAACGTTTGTATGGGCTTTATTAGGAGCACAATCTCAAACACGTGTAGATATACTAAAAATAGGTACAGGATTTGATGCTCAAAAACAATTCTTAGCAAACGTTCAAGATGCTATTAATAGTCCCATAGATTTACCCTCTCAGATATCTCATTATGAACGAGTATTAAAATTCGCTCGGAGTAAAGTTAATTATGTCTATGGTATTGGGTTATATATGTCTCCAAGTGATATGAGATTACAAATTGGGACAATTGTTGGTTATAACAACAAAATTGTAATCGCAACAAAAGACCAAAAACTAGGCTTTAACGATGATATGAATAATAAGAATGTTAAACATTTTTCTCATTCTTTAGATAAATTAGATGGAACAAAAACAAAAAAATCTTTACCAGAACTTGTTCATGATATTCCAAAACCTTCTATTAAATTTGTTCAATATAAACCGAATATAGAACATGAAGAAAATAAACAAGCAATATTATTTGGAAGTGTTGTATTAGGTATGGTAGGACTAATTATTTATAAGATTTATTAATTTTATTTTTTTAAATATTCCTAGCAGCAGCATACAATAAACCAACCACTAAAACAAGTAAAGCCCATAAATTATTTGCAAACCAATTTACTACGTCTTTTGTTGCGTTTAACAACCAAGACACAATGGCACCGATAATTCCTGGCAATGCAGCTGCTGCTTTTCCTGCAACCTTAGCTAATAGTTTTCCAAGATTTTTTAATTGTTTTTTTATCCAATCTTTTGCATCTGTTTTATTTGTATTTCCACCACCAGAAGGACTAGTTTCATTACCAGAAGGAATAATCGCCTCAACAATAACACCTATAATCATTCCAAAAGCAGTTAAAACACTAACTATTGTTATTCCTTGTTCTCTGAATAATTTTCTAATTCTTTCCCTTAATGTTGTGTCTTCGTTTAATACTCTGTGTATTGTCTCTTTAATTCCGTTTATTTGATTACGTAGTGCATATCTATTACTATTAATTGCATCCAGTATTACACTTCTATCAAATTCAAACTTTCTTATTCGATCACGTATTCTTTCTTTTTCATATTCATCATTTGTTTGTTCTAATTTATTATATTCCTGTTCTATTTTATTATTTATAACATTCAGTTTACCTAAATTAAGTTTAAGCTCTCCTCCCATTGTCGTAAATGCTTTTGATATACCAGCAATCTCTCTCCATGGCATATTTAATCGTCTTTCTGCTTCTCTCTTAAATGTTTCATCATCAAATACTTCTTTTACAGATGTTTCTGTATTTCTGACTGTTTCTAATAGTTCTTCCGCCTCTTGTTCGGAAGTTATTTCATTTGAAGAAATATTTTCTTTGTTTAGATTTTCTACTTTATTTTTTTTTGTGATAAACCATAATCAGGAAGACTAAATAATTTTCTAACTGTTTGTGCTGCATTAATAACATTAGGAAGTTATTAAGATCAGATTGTATACCAGATAACGCATAAATACCACCACCTACTTTTTTATTAAGTCTAATTTTTTCATCTCCAACAACTAAATATAAAATTTGATCAATAACTTATAACAGTAAAATTATTAGGATCAACAATTCCAATTTCTAATTTTGGATAATCTTTTTTTACTTTTTCATAAAAAGCATCAACATAACTTTTTTTTAATCTTTGATAATGACTATGTTCTTTTGAATCAATTTCAAGTAAATTTTGTAAACTACTTAAATTTGATCTGGGTGGACTTAATAATTTAGTTTCTTCATCATAATCGTCTTCATAATCATACTCATCCTGTCTAACTAAATCATTCATTTCAATTCCTCCTTCAGCCATTTTTTAATTAAAAATTTTTATTCATATTTTGGTGGAGGGTCGTTTACTATAGTAATTTTATTGAAGAAAATTATAAATTTTCCATTTTTTTTAATTTCATTTCTTACTCTTGCTTCTGTATCTTCTATTAATTTTTTTCTTTCACTGTCATTTAATACTGTTTGTGTTTGTTTTGTACGTATAGTTTCTTCCATTTCATTATATTTTTCTAATTCATCTAAAATCAATTTAAATTCATTTTCATTTATTTGTCCATCAGTTAAAGATTTTGATATTAAATTTTTTATACTGTTTAGTTTACATTCTGCCATGGTTTTAATTTCGTAATGTTTTTTTGATTTTGTTGTAAGTTTACGTCTAATAATTTTAACTAAACCACCCAAACTGCCACATGCGACAGCTGCGATTTCCATTGGAAGTAAGGGGGCACTGCAATTCCTACACCTGCTAAAATAACGGAGACTGAAATTAGACTTGTGTCTACGCCATCCGTTACGTTAACTCCTCGTTTATATTTCTTGCATAGTGATTTACGTTTATCTCTCTCATTCATTAACGTTTTTTCTATTTCTGTTATTTTTTGTCGTCTATAATTTTGTCCATCTTCTGTAGGTAATTCTGGATATAATGGTAAATCTGGGGCCGTTGGTTGCTTCATTTTTAAGGGTATTTTTTTGTTAATTACAGTTTAAACAAAATTTTCGTTTGACATTAAAAATACTTCATTACAAAAAGACAAGACATAAAAAAACACACGAAGCCATTTAAATCTCAAATTTATACATTTAGACATCAACAATCCAATTACGCATTCATTATTGATATACAGTACGCTTGGTTTGTCATTTAAATTGAAATGTAGAAGTAGTCTATTTAAAACTCATGTCCTATTAAATAGCGTATTGTAATCAACAAAAATCAATGCGATGTCAGTACATAATAAACTGGCTGTTTATTGACAATTACCGGGTAATACAACTTTCACGACAGAGTTATCTAACTTTCATTGTGTATTACTCGGTAATTCATATTTTAATTTTCTTTTTTTTTT
>MJUU01070185.1:27221-39025 GCA_002080025.1 Modiolus philippinarum
TTTTTTTTTTTTTGAGGGTCAAAAAATATAGGGTTTTTTGTGCTGTTTTTGCTTTTTTTGATAAAACTTATCTCATTTTTAGGTCTTTTGAGGGTTTTTTTGGGGGTTAAAATTTGTAGTAGTATAATACTTGAGCGACGCGCTAGACTCGCTCAAGTATTATACTACTGACACCGATGAACCCGTTTCTCATAAACAACCACGATTCAAAAAGCGACTAAGTAACAAAAATATTGATTATGTTCTTTGAGTAGTAAACTGCATGGGAATGTCTTTCTTACAGAATATTCCTGTCTGAAAGTCTTGTTTAATATCGAAAAAATCATTTTCCGTATTTTCATATATTTGTATCATTTTGACACTTTTTGGGGCCAAGGAAGTGAAAATATGACCATTTTGAGGGAAAATTTCCATTTTTGAATTTTCATGATTAACCCTTTCCCTACTGGAGCAAATGTGGCCGTTTCCGTATTTTCATTTCTTTGCAAATTTATGCAAATAATATGCAAATGAAGGGATGCTGGATAAAGTTAATGCTATCATCATATAAGTTCAAGTATGCCGATCTGCGGCAGGACGGCATGGGAGGAAAATTGGGGTGGGGTGGAGGGGGAGGGCGGTGGGAAAACGCCCACCCCTACCGAAAATCGGCGTTTTTTCATGTTTTTATGGAACAAAAGTCAACCTAGATAGCCGGAAGTGACGTCAAATGTGTATTTTATTGCATGGCTAGCTAGAACTATTTTACCTGTCCTTCGTCTGAACCAATGACTGTGATTGGTCGGCAAATACAATTTATGGAGAAATATACGGAAAACCGGTAGTGGCAAAATTCCGTGATTTCTATATTTTCCAATTTGCTGAGCCTCAGTTTCTTCCTGGTTGCAACACCTCCTTCAGCATAAGTGTGTATATGCTTCCGGATCAATTTTCTATACTATCCAGCAAAAAACTTGAAATTCCGAACTCTTTCTCCCATTTGAAATAATCTTCAATGTTTCCGACCCCCCCCCCCCTTAAATTTCAGGCAAATTTCTGTTTTTTGTTGTTGAGACGAACAGAAACGGTTATAATTACCACAAATGACGCAATAAAATTAACTGCTAATATCAGTTGTGAATTATTGCAATGAAGCTACGGAGAAAACGCAAAAGGTTTAGAATCCAGATCTATGGAGGGTTGTGGTGGACATAAATACGTGCACAGTTAGCATGGCGAGATAAGTCGTCACCGGTAGGGAAAGTGTTAAGAACGTTTATATTAAGAGATTTACACACACTAGCAGATATGTTTTCATCTTGTTTGGCCAATTTGATCTTATCATGATCTTGACAGACACAATTTTGTTAAGACAGTGTTAGATTTTAAGTTTGTTTTCAAGATAATTGATTTCAAGGACGATCAAGATGTGTTAAGATAATTCAAGATTGAACAAGATTGACTTGTTATTTGCGTTCAGGAACAATCAAGACGAATTAAGTTTGTTAAGATCAAACAAGATCCTGATTTGACCTTGTTTGACCTTGACAAACTTTACATATCTTGATCTTCCTTGAACTCACTTATCTTGTTTGATCTTGATAAACTGAACAGGTCTTTATCGTACTTGAAAGCAATTATCTTGAAATACGACTGAATATCTTACACAGTCATAACAGAATTGTGTTAAGCTTGTTAAGATCGAGAAAAGAACAAAATGGCCAAACAAGATCAAAACATATCTTCTAGTGACAACAATTACTATACCCAACCAACTTTAACACTGTTAGCTCGGAACGGTATGCGTTGTAAATGGCAACAAATTCAGAATACAGTGCAACTGTGAAGAATGGGAACCACAGCATTATGAAAGAAAGGAACAGTAACATTAACATCCGTATTATCTTCCGCTTTTGCATTACATTATGACTGTGATTACGAGGATTTTCTAGGATGTCTCCGATTGGTTGATGAATCCATAATCGGTGGCCAATTCGACCGTATGTAGACGCCATTATTATAACCGGAAATACGTAACAAATGGTGTACTGTAATAATGAATACAGACGTTGGGCATTTACTGTTGAATTCGTTGGGAACTCCTCCACACAAATGTACCTTACGCCATCAAAAAATCTTATACCATCAATATTCGTAACTGTTAACCTTTGCTGCAGATTTTGATAAATAAGATTTGGTGTGACTACTAACATGGAAACAATCCATACCACTACAACAGCAATACCAGCAGTCTGTCGTCTATGGATATGGTGTGAGATCTTTGCTCGACATATAACTACATACATGTATCTTAAAAACATACGATCAACCTTGAATATCACAGTATGATTTTAAAATTACAAAATATTTAGATAAAACTTAATAAGTTTCTGGAAAATGACATGTTTTCTTTTTATTTTTTTTATTTATCAAAATAAGATACATCCTTAATAATTTCATATTTATTTTCAGCATTTTGAAGGGAAAAAAACTTTGATTCACACATAAACTGTTATGATCTCTTACCAAATTCTATTTACAACTTTTTCAAACAAATAACAATTCAGCTGAGTGTGAAGGGTTAGATATAAAAAAAAAACGTTTTATTATTTCGTGTAGACCATATATACAGTAACATTACCAACTGTCTCAAACGACCGTATACATTGTACATAGCTGTCTATTGCAATCACCAGAAGTGTCAAAATACTGCATACAATCATACATCCTTGAATATAATTTGTAAATTTACAAAGAGTTTCTCCTGTCGTCCCACCTATCATCCATTCGTTTCTAACAGTCAAATATAACTGGAATGGCATATTCATTGTTGCAATTAAAAGATCAGTGATTGCCAAGGAGATAATGTATATATCAGTAACTGTTTTCAACTTCCGACTTTTGACAAAAACAAAAATCACCAAGAAGTTTCCAAATACAGATAATACAATTAAAATTATGGAAAGCGTAAAGAAGACGTTGATCACAGTTTGTGAATATGGTTCTGGTAACAGACGATTAACTGGTATAAAGAATGTAACAAAGTCGGTAATATTAGTTCCATTTATGTCCAGTATTGGTACTGTTGTTGCTTCATTTTGTTTAACAGTAGTTAGCTTTAAGTGTGAAAAAGTCGGTGTAAGTTGCTTAAGAGATGTTGTCATTTTCACTGCTACTGAAACTACAAACACCCGCTCTGTAGAAGGATAAGAAAACATTGTACCAACAGTGCTGATATGATTGATTTTTTACTCTTCAAGACCCCAACAAATAATAAACACACCTAACAATTTACACGGACATCCTTAATTCAGTCTTGTAATATTACAATATTATTATCTTAAGCCTTTCTAAAAGTACAAACTACTTAAAAGACATATGGTAAATGCAAACAATATGATGCATTTTTGTGCTAGAAACAAATTAAGCTGGTGCTACTAGGTAAACCGTGCTTTAATTAAACTGGGGCCAAGACACTATCAATGAGCTGTAAGTTGAGGGAAAAACGGAATAACAAATATGATATTGATGGCATATTTCAATAAAATAATCAGTTTCCAATATTGCATTCAGATATGGGTGATAATATCAAGAAATTTGCTTTAATAATTATTCTATGATTTATAAGAGGTTACTCCTTGAAACACGTGTACAGCATAACGAAATTTGCTGTTAAGTATGCAACTTCGGTATTTTAGCATTTTATAAAATCATCAAATCCAATCCTTTAAAGGTACGAAAAACTCTTATCAAAATTGTATCTCTCACATTTTACAAGTTATTTTAGCTATCATATTGTGCCTTCAATGTATATATAGGTCTTACAATCAACTTGATGATTGCCCTGTTTTTGTCTATATATCGGCAAACGAATACCGAAGCAAGAACGAGGAAAGGGGAAATTCTAAAATCATAAATCCAAAATCACGGCAATTCACAGCAACACGAATTGAGACAGTATGACGAAGACAAAACAAATAAACAAAAAAGAAAAAAAATGTCACAAAACTAAAGCACTAGTAGTGTGAAAACTGAGGTATCATCAGGTGCTCCGGAAGGGTAATCGTCAACTAGCCTAAGATAATTGTGTTTTTGTCGGGCAACGAATGACAGTAATTGTAAGAACATTTTGCCAGTTAAATTTATGTTTGTTGATAATCCTGCACCCATGACCAGAAAATACATGGGGTGGCTTTGAGTTGTTATTGCTCCCCTTAGGGTCGTTGTCTCTTTGACACATTCCCCGTTTCCCTTCTTTTTCTTATGGATGTAGCGTTGTTCGACATTAAGCAAAGAATTCGACTCAAACCGGTGCTAGGGGCTGACTTGAAACTTCTATGAGGTATACACGTTATAAGCACAGCTCATTGTTGAAGACCTCATGATGACTTTAAGATGAATGTTTATCCCATGTGCATTATATCCTTTCATTGTCTATATGTGAATGTTTTGTATTTATGACGTATCAAAGTTCGCTGCAATGCTTCCGAATACAGAAGAAATGAATAAAATTATCAAAAGCATAAAGGAATTCTGTCAAGTGTCAGTTCTGTTATGGATTCAGTCTCCATTTAAAATAATAAAACACCGAAGTTACTGTGAATTTGGTTCTGCATATTGATTTATAAAATTCTTGCATTCATTGTCCCTTCAATTTTCGACTACGCCGTTCCTCAGGTCAAAGGTTAGAAACTTTAAATGAAAAATAGCGTTTGTTAGTAATTTGAGAGATATTGTGATTTTCACACAAACTGAAAGCTATATACAGTCCAACTGTAGCTGAATAATTAATTTTTAGTTGTTTGAGAGATATTGTGATTTTCACACCAACTGAAAACTAAACACAATCTCACCAATCCCACTGTAGCAGGAAATGATAAGTATTACCTTCTAGGTTTAAATATTATTGCATGTTGTGTTTCTTAAAATGCAAATAATTAAATAGCCTACAACATGTAAGGATACAATATTCTGTCTTAAATAGGACGTCAAACTTTAAATTAGATTACTGCATAACCATTCTGAAAGTATTGCATAATATTACATAGTAATACTAAGTCACCTACCAGCTACGTATTTCACTAAACCTAAAATTTTGTAAACATTAGATAGGTGAACAGACAGTCTGCTAAAGTCATCACCGGACAATAAAACTTGATCTCACGAACCAACTAAAAGATTAATACCTGTAACAGCGTGGGAAATAAATCCGCAAAAATATTTTTTTTTACTATTTATTCCTGTAAGCTCTAAGGTAAAAATAAATATGATAAAAAGAAAAATAAATTATTTTTTGTCCCTTTAAAATATTACTACATGATACAACCATCCCAATATTAACATTTTAGAAATGAGTTTTCATGGACATTGTTTCTTGATAAGATATTGTTACATTTAGAGGTTATAGCCGTTGTATGTCGGCCACTTTACAAGACTGGTTGTATCGTGAACACCCCAGTCGTTTATGAACACACACCTTCAAGCATACAAAACAAAAATTTGTGCCACATATTTTACATTCCATTTGCTTACAAGCTTCGGTATGCTCAATAAGTGCTGTACAATTTGGACATGCACGAACAGAAGGCACGTTTGTTATATTAGAATACTGCATCGTCTTTCGGTCACAGTTGAAAAGGATATCTTGTTTTTTGCTGTAATGACCGACAGGTGTGATTATATGTCCACTCTTTCCTGCAATCCCAGCAAAAATCAAACGCATTTCCTTTCTGAGTACAGAAAACACACCTGACGGCATTATTCCTTGGATCGGCACGCTGACATATCAGACCGCATCTAGGACATGTGGCTGCATCAATTTCAGAATCCTTGTTTAAAGCATTAATGCTCAATTTAGCTCCCCAAAATATAATTTCATCCTTGGTCATGCAGGATTTGAGGCTAACTTCCTGGAAATCCCATTCTGATTTACATCTGAAGCAGCTTATGTATGGAATTCCATCCTGTAGGCTCACAGTGATATAGTAATATAAGTTGTCCGGAGCTGAAATACAGAATTAAACAATTTATTTTGCTGAAATGTCACAACATACCTTCTCTAAATTAAATATTTTAAATTTAAGTGACTTGCAGACGAATCATATTTTGTAATAAACCTGTAATGTTTATATGTAAAGATATTAATTACATAAATGATATGAAATGTTGAAAAACAATACCGCACAAAGATAAGCCTTAGCGCAAAGTCTAAGGATATAGCCACGTTGAAAGGAAATCAAAAACATGTCATTTTTGATGAGGCAAGTATCGCAAATAAAATATATGTAATTTTTAAACTCATGCAAATTATAACTGGTGTTGTATTGTACTACGCACAGTCGCGTTTGATATAGTACTTTGTAAGTAAGAAAATCTGTGTTGTTTGAATTCGCAATATAAGAACAAACGAATAAAGAATAATCCAACAAAAATATACTAAATAATTCGCAGGAATGAATACGGTATGGAAAACAAGACAAACAAACACAGAAAATGAAATAGAAAAAAACAAGGTCAACTGTAACAAATCTTCGACAGTCTGATCATATACTAGTATAGTTGTCTATATGATAATAAGGTTCAAGGTCAAATATCAGGGGGTCAATATTTACTATTGACTTTGAGATCAGTTTTTTTTTTTGGACAGTCTTCCATAATCGAGGCCCGGATTTCTCACATTTGAGACAAGCCAGTACCTATTTTTAGCCCTCTGAGATATTCTTTTCTCACCCTACCTGTAGTGCTATCTATGTATCCAATGCCTGGCTGAGATTTTTCCGTCTCACCCACCCATTTTCCGCCTCACCCACCCGCCTGGGTGAGAACACCTACACGATCTTTTTCCCGCGGTTTTTTGTGTCTGCTTGACATTCAAATTGCACTTGTCTTCTTGTTTTTTTCTTTTTAAATAAGCGCATTTTCTAACAACGTCGACTTATAAAACTGTGTCTTTAACTCTTGACAACTATTATATGTGCCAGATAATTCTGAAAATAACGTAATACTCAACATTCAAAAACCCCGCTCGAATCATATGACGTCATAAAAGGGGACGTAACTCCCATAAGTGAACAAGAGTCAGGAAGGTCAAATTTCAGATCAACGATTTCAGTGTATAAATCAATACAAATGAAAAGCCAGAGTAAGCCAAGTAAAAAATTGTGTAATGTATTATGTTTTGAATTATTTAGTGTCAAAAGAAAAACAACGTTATGCTTGATAGTACGAAACATGATGTCCAATGTCAAAATGAGCAACTACCCGTTCCTGTTGGCAGGGTGAGAAAACAAATCAAACACGGGTATGTGTACGAGACAAGGTAAATTTCACACACCCTTGGGCAAGATTAGGTAGTCTCTGACTCGGCGAAGCCTCGTCAGAGACAACCTTAATCTTGCCCTTGGGTGTGTGAGACTTCTTTGTCTCGCACACCCACCCGTGTTAGATTCATATTGTCTCAACCCACGGGTGAGATAAGAATTTCACGTGCGGAAATAAATTATGACGTTATCGACGTCATAGTAAGTTGCTTAGACATGGCGGACGCCAACTAGAGTCTGGTTATACAGAAACTTGTATTTTGTGAGAAAAACAATCAAACACTGTTGAAAATGCAAGTTTAAGAAATCTCAGACACCCTCGTGTAAGATTTCAATGGTTCTCTGACTCGGCAAGCCTCGTCAGAGAAATATTGAAATCTTACCCTTGGGTGTCTGAGATTTCTCGATCTTGCACTTTCAATGGTGTTAGATTGTATTAATCTAAGACTTGCAATAGTTTACTTCAGACAGGATATACTATCTGCTAAATTCAAACATTGTACTGGCTTCTTACACTGTAATCTTATAAATTCAAATAGATGGCTAATTAAATTGATACAAGAATTAATGTTCACACTCTGAAATGTTACATTAATTGCTTTAGTGATAGGTTAATTTAATTGAAAAACATAGATTTGATAAGTTGAAAATAAAGTATTTGACACAAATAGCCGGAGGTGAGTTTTATGTCCTTAGCAACAACTTTTTAACTGAAAAGTTCTTAGCAACAACCATGAGATAAACGACTGGTAAATTTGAGAACATTAATTTATGTTTCGAATCTGGTATTGAAAACTCGAGAAAAATGATACACGTGATCTCTGAATATTTGTTGGTTTTTTATTTATCGATATGGATTATTTCTTGAGCGTTTCTTTTTCGTTTTTTGTCTTTTTTATGTAAGATTGATTTTCTCCTAGGCGGATAAATTGCAGTTTGATTAATATTCAAACAAATAATGGATACATATCTAATTATTATACCTCTTTATATATTTCTTCTGTATAGCCATATTACATAAAATAATTAACATTAGGTCTGTTTTTAATCAACTTGTGTCGGAAAAGACTGTTGCCGATCAACAGTTTTTTAACTGTTCCCCTTTGATGAACTGTTGCCCGCTGTCCTTCATTCCATTGGTTAACGACGTCATATGATTACGCATGACGTCAGCTGTTCCCTTGGAGGTATAACAAAACAGTTATAGACTGGTTTCCCTGACAACAGCTATTTTGTTAGACCCTCAAACCAAACTATTGCCCTCGGCCTATCGGTCTCGTGCAACAGTTCGCTCTTCGGGTCTAACAAAACAGCTGTTGTCCTCGAATTAGTCAATAATTGTATACTGTTATGTACAAGACAGTAAACTTACTAAGAGCATGTTTACAAGACATCAGTACTCTTGGCTCAGAAATGGATTCATCAGTAATGTCCGGTCTTTCTGTTATCATTTCTTTTTCAACTTGTCGGGTTCTTGGGTGTTGAATAACATTCAAAATTTCGCCTTTCTGGACAAAATCACCATTATTTATAATCTTCATATCATTCATATCCACTAAATCAATGCATTCAGTAGGAATAGAAATTTCCTTTGCAATAATTGTTCGCACATTCATAACCGTTAGATCCTGCCAATATGCAAAGCAAAGCCCATTAGATCTTAAATGTATAGTAATATATATATATATATATATATATATATATATAGTCGCTTTTGTTAAAAATACATGCAACCACTTAATATTAGTTAATGTTATGCTGATTTTTGATTCGCCAAGAAAGATAGTTCTTGAAATTGTATTAGAATCTATTCACTAATGTGTGTGTGTGTGTGTTTTTTATTATTAAATAGTTATGTAAAATGATTAAAATTGGCTGTGCAATGCAAAATGTTTAGAGCAAATATAGATATGTTTACTGGACAAATACAGCCAAGCAGGCCCAATATGGATTTACTGGCTCAATATAGATTTACTGGCCCAATACTGGGTTACTGGGCCAACACGGCCAGGCCCAATACGGACTTCCGGTTCACTAAATCAACAAAATGGCGGCAATATCATGAACAGAACATAATTTCGTGTGAATAATCTGCTAGACTGCTACAATGTAAATCAATCGTACATTTTTTATTACGATTTATTTTTAAACGGAAATTCAGTTTCATTTCCGGGATCCGATCCCGTATTTCTACATTTAATTTGCAGAAGTGACAACGCTTGTTTGTTGACATTCTGAAAAATACTTTGATAGTTCTGTGATTTTTAATATGAAACATCATAGTATTCAAACATGTCAACAATCAGATTTCAACACAAAATGCTACGAAGATCAGAAAAGTAAATCTTTCTCAGGTAACCACCATTCGCTGAATTGAACTCGAGTCATTTGCGCGGCTGACGGTCATCTCAAATGTTTATCCATGTTATCATAATTTATATGAAAAACGCAGTCACAAGTCAAATTTACAATGTTGGGGACTGTTCCACATAGCAGAATTACATGAATTAAGGAAAAGTAAACATAAAAATTGACAAGTCCTTCGCCCATTTTGTTGCCATCGAATCGATAGTATATATTTTTACATAACTATTTAATAAAGCGTCAAAGAATGTTATTTTTCACATTGGTCCTGTATTATGTCCTCGGACAGTCGTATTGGGCCTCGGACAGCCGTATTGGGCCTCGGCGTTGCCTCGGCCCAATACGGCTGTCCTCGGCCCAATACGACCATCCTTGGACATAATACAGGACCAATATGAAAAATCCCATTCTATAACCCTATATCATTATTGCTTTTTGGGGGATATATCGGCCATGTCGGTATTTTTTTCATTTGTCCGATTACTATTTCGACTAACCTTAAAAAGTGCATTTCTAGCTGAAAACAAATTTTCAAATGATATTTTTGTATGGTTGTTTTATTTAGTTTTGCTTAATCTTTTTTTTTTTTTTTGTTTATGTTTTTTTTCAATTTGTGCGATCGATTAAGTCATTACTATACTATATCTAAGAATACGTCTACAAATTGGCTGGGGATTCTCAATCCCCATTGGTGAAGAGAATCACGTGATTGAACGAATCACGTGATTTTATTCTGTTAACAGACAAAATGGCGATTGGAAACGAAGCGACAGTCAACTGTTATATAGGTATATTTATATATAGTTTTTTATCGTTACTACTTATATTCACATGGTTCGAAGTAACGGTCAACCTTCAAGATAAGATTATTTCAATATCTCAATGACTTAAAAAAATCAATATCTCAACGATATTAGTAACAGTTGGAAGAATCTGGGAAAGAAGGTAAATGCTACCAGAGACATATAATTTTATGTCTCTGATGCTACAAACAAAATTTTTAATAAGATCGGGAAGTAATCAAAATATATGTCGACACAATCTCTGAAAATATCACTTGGCAGTATGATTCGGCTGTTTGTGATATGAACGCTAAAACTTTTATGATTTTTTGACAAAACAATATTCAACTGCTTCATTTTTAAAAATATTTTACTTTATCACATCCTTTTGAAGACGTTTTATATAAGGTAATTTGGGAAAAAATGCATATAAATGTTGTGTCGCAACAATTGAAATAAGCATTAACATATAATATCTCCCCTTTTTTGAATCATTTTTGACAAAAGATGCATAAATTTGGTATCGCGAGAAAGGAAAATAGCTATAATGCAAAATATTTCAGTCTTATAAGGTAATTTGGGGAAAAATATATATAAATGTTGTGTCCGGACAATGAAAAAAAAAGCACCAACATATAATATCTCCCAGTTTTGGATTCATTTTTGACAAAAGATGCATAAATTTGGTATCGCGAGAAAGGAAAATAGCTACAATGCAAAATATTTCAGTCTTTATCAGGTAATTTGGGAACAAATACTTATAAATGTTGTATTGCAACAATTGAAATAACCATTAACATATAATATCTCCCACTTTTGGATTCATTTTTGACAAAAGATGCATTGATGTCCGATAAAGGATGTAGTCACAATATTGTCGATATCGCTATATCGACAACGTTGGTACAATATTGTGTCTATGCTGTCTACATTGCCTATACCTCGTGTCAACGTTGTCTACGTTGTTGATATTGCGATGTCGACAACGTTGTTACAATATTGTGTCGACATGTCTACATTGCCTATACCTCGTGTCAACGTTGTTTACGTTTTTAATATTGCGATGTCCACAATGTTGTTACAATATTGTGTCGACATTGTCGACATTGCCTTTACCTCCTGTCTACGTTGTCTACATTGTCGATATTGTGATGTCGACAACGTTGTTACAATATTGTATCGACATTGTCTACATTGCCTTTACATCCTGTCAACGTTGTCGACATTGCGATGTCGGCAATGTTGTTACAATATTGTGTCGACATTGTCTACATTGCCTTTATCTTCTATCAACGTTGTCTACGTTGTCGATATTGTGATGTCGACAACGTTGTTACAATATTGTGTCGGCATTGTCTAC
>MJUU01070187.1:3827-14722 GCA_002080025.1 Modiolus philippinarum
GTATCACCTATCAAGGTAAATATTCCAGGTACATCACCTATGAAGGTAATTTTATCACCTATCAAAGTAAATATTCAAGATACTTCAATCATTAAAGGTAAATAATGCAGAGACATCACCTATCCAGGTAAACATTCCTGATACATCATCTATCAAGGTAAATACTCCAGATTAATCACCCGTCAACGTAAATATTCCAGATACATCACCTATCAAGGCCAATATTCAAGATACATCACCTATTAAGGTAAATATTCAAGATACATCACCTATAATGGTAAATATTCCAGGTAGATCACATATCAAGGTAAATATTAGAGAAACAATACCTATCAAGGTAAATATTCCATGATGTTCATCACCTATCAAGATAAATGTTCCAAGATATATCAATTATCAAGGTAAATATTCCAAATGCATCCATACCTGTTAACCCTCCCACATTGCGAGGGAGACTCCCACTAAGTCATCAAGTCTCCCACTTTAAAAGTTTCTCCCTCGTGGGAGGCCAAAATCTCCAACAAAGAGAAAATATCTCCCACAATTGCAAAATAACATAGAATTTTAAGAAAAAAATTGTTCTTTCAATACAAAAATGTTTATTTTACAACTTTATATATGTAAAAAACATTTATTATTTACACAATATGACAATAGAAGCCACCCAAGGCAGTTAATTATGTTGTTTTAGTTAATTAATCCTGTAATGGTATTTGCTAATTACTTTATTTTTTTTTCTTTTAAAGGTATCTTTTTATCACAATGAAAATTACAAAAATGCCTGTTAAAGGTCGTCGTGCAAAATTTCCCACAAACAAAACCTGTTATGAGGGAGATCTCCCACATAGTCCTTCTTGTAGGTTAACACCTATGTACATCACCTATCAAAGAAAGTATTCAAGATATCCCAATTAATAGAAGTAAATAATGCAGAGACACCACCTACAAAGGTTAATATTCCAGGTACCTCAATAATCAAAAGTGATGTCAACATAAACAAGTACCTCCTGAATAAATCATTCCATTTATGTGTTCAGATCAATATATTGAAGGACAAATTTTGATGTGGAAAGAATAATATTTTATAAGAAGAAACAGAGAAAAAAAAACACAGGGCTTTACAAACGTCATGAGGGAGACTCAATTATTCTTCACACTGTCAAAGTAAAATGAATTGATAATTACTCCAAATGTCATTGTTAATATCCTGACATCTTATCATTTGAGATGAATAGTCATGGCTTCCCACATTTCAAGGTACATTTATATTTATATCTCTCCAATTTAGCTGATCATTATAAATAATCATGAGTTAGGGCCCTCTTGAACTTGCTGTTAGGTGCCTCATAGTGTCTTAAAGATGAAGAGCAATAATAATTAAAACCGTTGTGTCATTGCTTGTTTTTACGATGTATTTGTAGAGACTTTGTTTCATGTACATTTACTGCATATCACTCCATTGATTATTCTCAAGTGTCAGGGTACAAATTATTTACATCTTTCCTACTTAACTGATTTTTATGAAAGGTCTATATATAATTAATTGTCCAAGACGACCACTGACAACTCAAATGACTACTATAGTATAAAGTAAGAAAATAAAGCACTGTTGAGCCCTTAAGTGTAATCCTTGCCTTAATTGTAATCCGATTACACCTAAGATTAAGGACCACCCTTAAGTGTAATCCTGGTTACATTTACGGTTGCAGGACCTCCCTTAATTGTAAACGATTACAATGAAGGGAGATAGTGTACATATGCCTGCAGTACCTACCGTAATTGTAATCCCTCAGAATTAGTTTACAATTTGCAGCTCATATAAGATAAGAAAACGTGTTCCGCCTTAGCATGATTATGAGTCATATTTGTTTTAAATAGCCATTGTTACCATGGAAACGAAAAAAGAAAAAGTGCTCAGAATTGTTTCAAAATATTATACAAAAGAAATGTAAAAATTGTTCAAAAGCTTTTAATTCCTGAAAACAGAAAAGCAGACGGAATTGTATGAAAATGATAGAAATTCTGACTTTTAAACAATATTTTTTACCAGACTCAAGCTAGCGACCAATTTCTAGCGAACAATTTTTGTTTTTTATTATTATAGAAATACCATAATTGCTAGCATTTCCTTGGGGATAAATGAAGTAGCTAAGAATCGCTTGAAAATGTACAGACAGGATGTTAAAGATTTGTAGACACTATTCTGAGGGTTAAAATTTTCCTAATGACAAACGTTGTAATGGAATTGAATAATGAGGGACGGAAGGATCTTTTTTCAGGACTTCGTGATTAACGAGCTGATCTGGGATTAACCCGTAACAATATCCATGATAAACGGAATAGGAATCTTCATGTTTCGGGATCAGGATTAAGTCATTTATTTACTGGGAAAATCAGGATTTTGTCATTATTTTCACGTGAATCCAAGATCAGACCCCCTCCTTCCCCCTCTAAAAGAACGGGAAGATAAAAAAAACAGTCAGGATACAGGAAAGGTGACCAGGATGGGTTGTCTCATGTAGTTCGAATAACAAAATCACTATCTGCATGAGACACCCTCCGACTTACTCCTTCATTCTAAGAACAATCAGACAGCAACAAAATAAAGAATTTCATTTATCAGGTCAGACTGATTCATCGATACATTGTACTGGGATTTGTAGGGAAATACCTGATGCCCTGCAGAGAGTTTCGTGTTTGATGCTAATGTTGTTCAATATTGAGGACGATGCGATATCTTTACAAATCTTTTTAAATGCAGTTTTGTCAGAGACATAAATTCCAGAGATTCGAATCTACAGGAAGTATCGTGATATATCGTGTCTACACCGATGGTATCAATATTAGCGAAAATTCAAATCGTATAAGACTAAATTCAAATATCTCACTATTTCCATGTATCGACAATGAACTTAATATATTTGTACATCTCAGAAACTTGCCAAAATGGATCACAAACAGGATTTCGCTGATGAAGTTGTTTTTATGTGCTTTCCACTGACTGCAAATTCACAACAAGTGTGGACACAAACAGGTGTCTCGCCCGTCGGCACATGGATTGGTGGGAAATTGTTAGACAAATTGCACAGGAAATGAGGAAATATACTATAAAAATTAACCTAAATTACACCAATTTCAGCTATTAAGAAATGTATCTGATCAGAGAAACTTTAAGTGTTTGATCATTAGACTGTGCAGTTGAGGTCAAGGGCAAAAATCTTATACCAGACTGACATAAACTACCCAAACCAAGTGACATACAAAATATTATTGATCTACCACTAATAAATGTAGAGAAATGGATCTAATCTAAAAAAATTAACATGGTCACTAAACCATCATTTAACAGCTCAAGGACAGAAATCACATGCCAGACTGACATTTACTACCAAAGACCAACATTCATACCTAATATTATTGACCTAGCACTTGTATTAATTGAGAAATTGGTCATATCAGAGAAGGTTTACATGGTCACTAGACCGTGAAAATGAGGTTAAGGACTAATGTCATATGCCAAACTGTTGTTGAGAATGTGATCTAATCAGAAAACTTAACATGGTCAGTAGACTGTGAAAGTGAGATCAAGGGCAAAAGTAACATATCAGACTGACATGTACTACACATGACCGAGCTACATACCAAATATCATTGCCCTACCACCTATAGTTATTGAGTTTACAAAAACAGGATAACAGCAAACACCTACAATGGCCAGGAACTACAATCACATGCCACAATTTACAAGCAAACTGCACCCCAGAAAAACAATAATGAAAACAAGAGACAAGGATAAATAACGATAGTAACTCGGGATAGCCGAACTTGGTAGTTGTTGAGAAATGGATATAATCAGAGAAATTTAACCTAGTCACTAGACCATGAAATCTAGGTCAAGGACAAAAGTCATATAACAGACTCACATGAACTACCCAAGACCAACCTACATACCATATATCATTGACCTACCACCTATAGTTATTGAGTTTACAAAAACAGGATAACAGCAAACACCTACAATGGCCAGGAACTACAATCACATGCCACAATTTACAAGCAAACTGCACCCCAGAAAAACAATAATGAAAACAAGAGACAAGGATAAATAACGATAGTAACTCGGGATAGCCAAACTTGGTACCGGCACTAGCCAAAGCCAGTGGTAGGCTTAAACCGTTTTATGGTTACCCAAATATCCCCTTTCTCTATCCCGTTTCCCTATAGTATCATAAACATGCGAATAAAACCCAATACAGGTAGACTACTAACCTAATGACCACCACAGGAATGGATGTAATCTGAGAAAAACTGAACTTGATCACTACACCGTGAAATTAAAGTTAAGGTCACATGATTTTGTGTCCATCAGGTAGCACTTAATAAGTACTGCCATTGTACCAAATAAGATGTTCCTATATAAAAGGGTTTCAATCTATCCTGTAAAAGTTAACTACGCCACCGTCGCCGCCGTCATCATACTTTGCACGCCTATGTCCAACTTTCGGCGACATTCGGGCGAGACAAATACAATATGGCGAATGACTTTCTATACGATATACTAGGAGCTCCAAATCTCTGGATTTTTTTTCTGCATGGTTTTGTATAACCCTTTTACCTTTCAAGACGTAGTTGTCTACCTGCATTGGCTCTTTATCTCTTTGACTTTGTTGATTTAGGTCAGGTAACGGGATAGTGAAAAAGGGTTATAGTTGTTATTGATACATTTACGATAAGTATTACATCTAAGGGTTGATGTTGAACCTGCGTTCACTCCCATTTTTTTTGTGGAATCCGTGATTTTCATCTTGTTTTATTAGTTTTGCATTAATGTTTTGTGCTTTATTATTACTGGGTCCATTTGTGCCTATGTCCATCGACTATCCGTTTTGGCTGACAATTCGGTTTCCGCTAGACTTATTTAGATATTGTTGAACGTCTACTTAGCATTATTTTAGCTATATCAAGACGAGAACAAATTTGTAAATAAATAATCAATTGGAGTTGGGGAACAGGAAATTTATATTGCCACAAAAAAGTAGGGCGGCAAATTGTAAACTAATCCGAGGGATTACAATTAAGGTAGGTACTGTAGGCATATGTCATGTAGTTATGTACACTATCTCCCTTAATTGTAATCGGTAACAATTAAGGGAGGTCCTGCAACTGTAAATGTAACAGGGATTACATTTAAGGGTGATCCTTAACCTCAAGTGTAATCGGATTACATTTAAGGTAAGGATTACACTTAAGGGCTCAACAAAGCACATCTGTTATTAATTATACAAAACAAGAGTTGTCAGAAGACAGCATAGCTTGCCGGGGATTCCAGTAACTTTAATGCACAATAAATTCGAAAGTAATAAAAAGCTTTCTTCACAAGAAAGTTACATATCAAATTTAAACACCCTATCACTAAACAACTTAATTCTAGAAGCAAAGTTAAAAGTTTTTAAAAAATTGCCCTCAGGGCAAGGTCAAGGTCAAAATATCTACAAATATGGTACCATTAGAAAGCTCTCATCAAAAGAATGTCACATACCAAATATGAACACCCTACCAATAAGTAACTTAATTCTAGAAGTGAAGTAAAAGTTTTTAAAAAATTGCCCTCAGGGCAAGGTCAAGGTCAAAATGTCTACAAATATGGTACCTTTAGAAAGCTCTCCTCATAAGGAAGTTACATACCAAATATGAACTCCCTACCACTAAAAGCCTACCTTCTAGAGGCAAGGTGAAAGTTTTTTAAAAATTGCCCTAAGGGCAAGGTCAAGGTCAAAATGTCTACAAGTATGGTACCAAAAGAAAGCTCTCATCACAAGGATGCCACATACCAAATATCAACATCCTAGTTCTTCAGGTCTCCATTCCACAAGCCAGGTTAAAGTTTTGCTGATGCCGACGCCGACGACGCCGGGGTGATGACAATAGCTCTCCGGACATTCGTCCCGGCGAGCTAATTAAATTAACAATGGAGGGTTATGGAGTAAATGCAAATGAGACAAAGTCTCTACAAAACATGGTAATAATAAGCAATGGAACAATGCTTTCATTGTTGTTCTTCATCTTAAAGCCTTCAACAATAAGCTTTACTTATACCTCATAGCAAGTTCAAGACGGCCTCTCTTTTTTGTCATGTACGAACATGGAAAAGATTAAAAAATACCATAAAGATTTTCTTTTTTTTGTTGTAACTAGTGTCATGTATCTGATAATGGGACTGTATATCAGATGTACTAGTCTATATTTGTGGTTTTTATTATTTTTACATTTTTTATAATTATAGGATACAGAGTTAATGAGGAGACAGGCCTTAGAGAGAAGACTGGAATCAGAGGAGGCTAAAAAGCAAGAAAAAACTAAAAAGAAGAAGAAAATGGCATTCTGAATCAACTGTCTTTTTCATTCAATTCGTTTAAAATTTCAGCCTGATAACATAATATTTATTGAAATGGATCATTTGTACAATAAATTTTTAGGCAGCAGTTACATATTAAATATATGGGTTAATGTGTTTTTAGCTCACCTGGCCAAAGGCCATGTGAGCTTTTGCCATCACTCTTCGTCTGTCATCCGGCGTCCGTCGTCTGGCGTCCATCGTCTGTCCGTTAACTTTTATTCAAAAATTTCTCCTCTGAAACTACTGGGCCAATACTTACCAAACTTGGCCTGAATCATCACCAGGGTATGCACTTTCAAGTTTATGATTTTTATGTCCATAGACCAAACAACATGGCCGCTGTTACTAAAAATAGAACATAGGGGTAAATTGCTGTTTTTGGCAAATAACTTCAAAACCGTTGCAGATATCAAAAATCTGACAGAGGTAGAATTGTTCAGAATGACGAGATCTATCTGCCCTGCAATTTTGAAGAAAATCCGAAAAACCGTCTTAGAGTTATAGCCCTTTTTCCGTAAAATTTTCAAAATTTATGCATTTTTTATTTTTTATTTCAAAAACTATAACAGATACAGGTGAAGTGTAAATTTGAAAAATGTTCAGCATATCAAGATCATTTTGAAGAAAATCCAACTGCCTGTGTTGTAGTTATTGACTTTTTTCACCAAAAAAATTAAAAAAAAATAAAATTCAATGCCATATGGTAATGGGTTATTTCCCTTTAAATTCTGCTTTCAAATCTTCTATGGTTTACTTTTCTCTTTTAAATTTTAGAGAAATTCCCTGCTATCACTTTATTAGAAATATTTTTTTGTTACAGAATCAAGAACAAAAAAGTGTTTTTGTACAAATTTTTACATTTTTTCGCAAAAATACTTTCATAAACTATACTTATTTCACTATTTAATAATAATTGTATATAATGTATATTGTTTCATTTACTTTTGAATAAATGTCCACGACGAGTAACATCGTTGTGAGTGCATCTAAGCTTCAATGCCTGATTAACCAAACAGCTGACCTGCATGGCTATGCTATGGTGATTTTCAAAATGGCTGCCAAAAAATGCCGGAAAATGCAACATTGTCCGATTTCAATGAAATTTGGTTTCCAAATAGATATTGATATTGCGATTTCAAAACCTGTGTTGAAAATTGTTCGTTGACCGCCATTTTCAAAATGGCCGCCAAAAAAGGCAGGAAAATTCAACATTGTCCGATTTCAATAAAATTTGGTTTCCAAATAGGTATTGATGTTGCGGCTTCAAAACTGATGTTAAGAATTGTTCGTTGACCGCAATTTTCAAAATGGATGCTAAAAAGGCGGGAAAATTCAACATTGTCCGATTTTAATGAAATTTGGTTTCCAAATAGGTTTTGATGTTGATTCTTCAAAACTAATGTTAAAAATTTTTGTTGACCGCCATTTTCAAAATGGCTGCCAAAAAAGGCTGGAAAATTCAACATTGTCCAATTTCAATGAAATTTGGTTTCCAAATAGATATTGATATTGCGACTTCAAAACCTGTGTTGAAAATTGTTCCTTGACCGCCATCCGCCTCAAAAGGCGGGAAAATTCAACATTGTCTGATTTCAATAAAATTTGGTTTCCAAATAGGTATTGGTGTTGCGACTTAGAATTGTTCGTTGAACGCCATTTTCAAAATGGCCACTAAAAAGGTGGGAAAATTCAATATTGTCTGATTTCAATGAAATTTGGTTTCTAAATAGGTATTGATGTCGCAACTTTAAAACTAATGTTAAAAATTATTTGTTGACTGCCATTTTCAAAATGGCCACCAAAACAGGCGAGAAATTTCAACATTGTCCTATTTCAATGATTTTTTTTTTGTCGAAATAGATATTGATGTTGCGACTTCAAAACTGATGTTGAAAATTGTTGGATGGCCGCCATTTACAAAATGACGTCTTGATTTCAAAACTGGTGTCAAAAGTGGTCCTTAGCAAGAAAGTTTTTTGTCAATAAAGCCCAAAAAAGAAAAATAGTACAACATGATCAGACTTTAAATACTGTTCAAGATATTAGTGGTGTTCGAGGTACAAAAGTTTGAGAGACTGATGATGAACTGTATAACTTACAATGTTACCACGATTGTGGCAACTGAAAGCCAGGTGAGCGATACAGGCTCCTGGGAGCCTCTAGTTTTTCCAATATCAAGTACCTAAAGTGCTTTTTTTGTCCCAAAATATTAAAGAAAGGAAAATATACATGGACTACTTTTGACTGTTTGAGTTTCTTTAAACAAATATGCAGCTATGAAAAATACTTACAAAAGAAACTGTTTTCTAATTTTAGTTTTATGTTCATATCAGAGTGTCATTCTGGCCATGCATCAAGATGCTGGTGCCCTATAGTTTTGACTGTCAGTCTGTCCGTTTGTCCCTTTGTCAACAATTTTCTCTGTCAGATGTATTATGACTTTTCATATGATTTGCAATTTGGTCTGGAGCCCAATGAGTTGTATTCTGTATGCAATTTTGATGTTTGTCTGACATTCAATACCTGTTTGCAGATACTTTTAAAGATTTCTTGACTTGTACTGGAAGGATTGATTTGAAATTTAGTCTGAAGCTTAGAAATATGATGAGTTGTATAATGAAAGTAATTTTAAAGTTTGTCAGGCCTCCTTTTCCTTTTTGTTAGCTCACCTGACCCAAAGGGTCAGGGTGAGCTATTGCCATCACTTGGCGTCCGTCGTCGTCCGCCGTCCGTCCGTTAACTTTTCACATTTTCATCTTCTACTCTGAAACTACTGAAGCAAATTCAACCAAACTTTACAGGAATGATGTATGGAAGGTCCTTTACAAAGATTGCTCATTTCGTTCCGATCCGACAACAAACATGGCGGCCAGCACGGAACTTAGGCTTAACATTGGACCCTATGGGAAAAATCACATTTTCATCTTCTGCTCTGAAACCACTGAAGCAAATTCAACCAAACTTTATGGGAATGATGTACTGAAGGTCCTTAACAATGATTGCTCATTTCGTTCCGATCCGACAAAAAACATGGCCGCCAGCACGGAACATGGTTTAACATTGGACCCTATGGGAAAATCACATTTTCATCTTCTGCTCTGAAACCACTGAAGCAAATTCAACCAAACTTTACAGGAATGATGTACTCAAGGTCCTTAACAATGATTGCTCATTTCTTTCGATCCGATAAAAAACATGGCCGCCAGCGCAGAACTTAGGTTTTACATTGGACCCTATGGAAAAATTCACATTTTCATCTTCTTCTCCTTTTAAACTGCTGAAGCAAATTCAACTGAACTTTACAGGAATGATGTACTAAAGGTCCTGAACAAAGATTGCTCATTTCGTTCTGATCTGATAAAAAACATGGCTGCCAGCATGGAAGATAGCTTAACATTAGCCCTATGGGAAATTCACATTTTCATCTTCTTCTCTGAAACAACTGAAGCAAATTCAACCAAACTTTACAGGAATGATGTATGGAAGGTCCTTTACAATGATTGCTAATTCCGATCCGACAAAAAACATGGCCGCCAGCGCGGAACTTAGGTTTAACATTGGACCCTATGGGAAAAATCACATTTTCATCTTCTGCTCTGAAACCACTGAAGCATATTCAACCAAACTTTACAGGAATGATGTACTAAAGGTCTTAAACAATGATTGCTCATTTCGTTACAATCCGACAAAAAACATGGCCGCCAGCACGGAACATGGTTTAACATTGGACCCTATAGGAAAATCACATTTACATCTTCTGCTCTGAAACAGCTGAAGCAAATTCAACCAAACTTTTCAGGAATGATGTATGGAAGGTCCTCTACAATGGTTGCTCATTTTGTTCCCATTCGACAAAAACATGGCCGTCAGCGCTGAACTTAGGTTTAACATTGGACCCTATGGGAAAAATCACATTTTCATCTTCTGCTCTGAAACCACATAAGCAAATTCAACCAAACTTTACAGGAATGATGTACTAAATGTCCTTAACAATGATTGCTCATTTCCTTCTGATCTGACGAAAAACATGGCCGCCAGCGCAGAATTTAGGTTTTACATTGGATCCTATGGGAAAAATCACAGTTTCATCTTCTGCTCTGAAACCACTGAAGCAAATTCAACCAAACTTTACAGGAATGAAGAACTCAAGTCCTTAACAATGATTGCTCATTTCGTTCCGATCCGACAAATAACATGGCCGCCAGCACGGAACATGGTTTAACATTGGACCCTATGGAAAAACTCACATTTTCTTCTTCTCTGAAATCACCGAAGCAAATGCAACCAAACTTTACAGGAATGATGTACTAAAGGTCCGTAACAAGGATTGCTCATTTCGTTCCGATCCAATAAAAAACATGGCCGCCAGCACGGAACATAGTTTAACATTGGCCCTGTGGGAAATTCACATTTTCATCTTCTCCTCTGAAACCACTGAAGCAAATTCAACCAAACTTTACAAGAATGATGAACTAAAGGTCCTAAACAAAGATTGCTC
>MJUU01070189.1:12062-38703 GCA_002080025.1 Modiolus philippinarum
GTTTGTACAGCCTATACCAGTAGTCCTAGGCACTTGATATTTGATATGCAGTTGCGTCTATGGGAGTACATGCCAATTCCAGGCCCAGATGGTGGTCCTGGCCCCTTAGTCATGCATGAACGATCACTTTAAGTTTTAGCAGGCAGTTTGTACAGCCTATACCAGTAGTCCTAGGCACTTGATAATTGACATGCAGCTGCATCTTGGGGAGTACATACCGATTCCATGTCTAGATGGTGGCCCTGGTCCCTTAGTCACACATGAACGATCACTAAGTTTTTAGCAAGCAATTTGTACAGCCTATACCAGTAGTCCCAGTCACTAAGTAAACTAAGTTGAAGAATTATATTTTATTTTTATAACTGCAACAGTAGATTAATGTGCAAAATAAAGCGATGCAAGGGGCGGGCGAGACAAATCCTGTGTCCACAGTTTATTGTTTTTATTTAAAAGTGATAATTTGGTATATAAATTTGCCAAAACCTGCTATGATATTTTGATTCGGCGTAGAAGTTTTCTATATAAATGATAAAGTGATTTTAAATAATCATACAGTATTAATTGGATATAGCCATAGTGTAGTGAAGGTTTTAAGGATTTAATGGAAGTAGTATTCCTTTTTAATAATAAATAATAATGGGAATATAATAGCATATATAAGAAGTTTAACTTCATATTCTTATTAGATTTTTAGTTTCTAAACCCTATAAAACGTTTTTTAAGTGTAAATACTTTTTATAGTCTCTCATATCTCTGTATAGAGTGGTTCTAACAATATTTCAAAATGGTTTTTATATGTGCACTAAATCATTGTGTACTTTTAACCATTTTATGTACAGGTATATGTGTCAAATGTGAGAGTGTTAGTTACTAAAACAACAAAGGTTTGGGTATGCATAATTTTTCAATTATATCAAGTTGATTCCTAAAGGAATGTTTTCATAACTACCTTAATTTTAAAATTATATGAAAAAATACACTTGTTTTTATGCCCCGCACACGAATGTGGAAGGGGCATATAGTGTTTCCCTATACGTCCGTACGTCCGGTTAATTTTTGCGTTTAAGTCCATTTCTCAGAAAGTGTAAGAGGTAGAACAATGATAATAGGTCAGTAGGAAGATATCTTTGATAGTACTGCAAAGTTCACCAAGTAGTTTGACTCTTTGTCCTAAATTTCACGCTTGAGTGACTCTGATTCAGTTTTATGTTTAAGTCTATTTCTCAACAACTACACATTATAGGAGAAAGATGTTTCATCAAATTAATTGCCTTTATGTGTACTACCCAAATCATTGACAATTGGGTGGCTTTGACCTATATTATACGCTTCAGTGACTTTGGTTAAGTTTTGCGTTAAAGTCCATTTCTCAACAACTTTACATTATAGGACAATGATATTTCCTTAAATTAATTGCCTTGATGAGTACTAGTACCCAAATTATTAGTCCCCTACTGGCTTCGCCGAAGGGGACTTTAGGTTTGCACCCCGTCAGTCCGTCAGTCCGTCCATCAGTCCATCCGTCAGTCCGTCACACTCAGTTTTCCGGACTTTTTTCCCATACTATCAGAGTTATTTATCTAATATTTGGTATGTAAGTCTACCACCATGAGTTACAGATCAACTTTTAGTTTGGTTCCGGTTCATTGATTTTGGACGGAGTTATGGGCCTTTGACTTAAAAAATTTGGGTAAAATATAGATTTTCCGGACTTTTTTTCTAAACCGTTCCAGATATGAAGCTAATATTTGCTATGTGAGTCTACCACTATGAGTTACAGATCAAGTTCGAGTTTGGTTCCGGTCCATTGATTTTTGACGGAGTTATGGACCTTTGACTTAAAAAATTTGGATAAAATATAAGTTTTTCCGGACTTTTTTTCTAAACCGTTCCAGATATGAAGCTAATATTTGCTATGTGGGTCTACCACCATGAGTTACAGATCAAGCTCGAGTTTGGTTCCGGTTTATTGATTTTGGACGGAGTTATGGGCCTTTGACTTAAAAAATTTGTGTAAAATATAGGTTTTCCGGACTTTTTTTCTAAACCGTTCCAGATATGAAGCTAATATTTGCTATGTGAGTCTACCACTATGAGTTACAGATCAAGGTTGAGTTTGGTTCCATTCCATTGATATTTGTCGGAGTTATGGGCCTTGGACTTAGAAAATTTTGGTAAAATATAGGTTTTCTGGACTCTTTTTGTAAACAGTTTCAGATATTATGCTGATATTTGCATTGTTAATCAACCATTATGGGTTACAGATCAAGTTTGAGTATGAGTTGGATCCATTGATTTTTGATGAAGTTATGGGCCTTGGGCTCGGAAACTTTTCTTCTTTAACTATTTTTGCTGGTATACCAAAGAATTATCCCACCGGTAGGGGGCTTCTGTATTGCCTTGCAATACGATCCACACTTGTTGAAAATAAGATGGCTTTGACCTACATTTTACGCTTCAGTGACTTTGGTTAAGTTTTGCATTAAAGTCCATTTCTTAACAACTACACATTATAGGACAATGATAGTTCATCAAATTAATTGCCTTGATGAGTGGTACCCAAATCATTGACAATAAGGTGGCTTTGACCCACATTTTAGCTTCAGTGACTTTGGTTAAGTTTTGCGTTAAAGTCCATTTATCAACAACTTCGCATTATAGGACAATGACATTTCATCAAAGTAACTGTCTTGACAAGTACTACCCAAATCATTGACAATAAGGTGGCTTTGACCTACATTTTACGCTTTGGTGAATTTGGTTAAAGTTTGCTTAAAGTCCATTTCTTAACAACTACACATTATAGGACTGTGATATTTCATCAAATTAATTGCCTTGATGAGTACTGCTCATATTAATAATATTAAGTGGCTTTGACCTGCATTTTAATATGAGGTTAATTCCTCTGCGAAAAATATCCGTGTCTTACAGACACATTCTGTAGTTTTAATTTAAAAATTAATTAAATGTATTTCGAACACAATTTTAAAGTATATATAAATAATTGAATAAGTAAAAAACAAATAATTAGGAGTATGTCAAAGGGACTTGAATAAAGCCGTTTTTAGCTCACCTGGCCAAAGGCCATGTGAGCTTTTGCCATCACTTGGCGTCCGTCGTCATTCCATAAACTTTTCTTCTCTGAAACCACTGGATCAAATGAAAGTAAACTTAAAACAAATGTTCTTTGGTGCAGATCGGAAAACCAACATGGCTGCTGTGGCTAAAAATAGAACATAGGGGTAAATAGGGGTAAATTGCAGTTTTTGGCTAATAACTCGAAAACCATGACAGATATCAAAAATCTGACGTAGGTAAAAAGATCAGCACGACTAGATCTACCCATTGTGCAATTTTGAAGAAAATCTGAAAAACCCATCTCATAGTTATAGCCCTTTTTCCGTTAAATTTTCAAAATTTTTGCATTTTTTATTTCAAAAGGTGTAACAGCTAGAGATCAAGTGCAAATTACAAAAATGTTCAGCATATCAAGATCTACCCACCCTGAAATTTTGAAGAAAATCGATAACCCTTGTAGGAGTTATTGCCCTTTTTCACAGAATTTTTAAAATTTTCGTATTTTTCATTTCCTATTTCCAAAACTATAGAAGATGAAGGTTAAGTGTAAATTGATGAAATGTTTTCCATGCTGTGGCGACTTCAAAACTGATGTTGGAAATTGTTCCTTGACCACCATTTTCAAAATGGCCGCCAAAAAAAGGCGGGGAAATTCAACATTGTCCGATTTTAATGACATTTGGTTTCCAAGTAGATATTGATGTTGCGACTTCTAAACGGATGTTGATAATTGTTTGTTGACTGCCATTTACAAAATAACGTCTCGACTTCAAAACTACTGTCGAAAGTGGTCCTTAGCAAGAACGTTTTTTGTCAAAAAAGCCCAATAAAGAAATATAGTAAAACATGTCCAGACTTAAAAAACAGTTCAAGATATTGGAGGTGTTTGAGCTACTAAAGTTTGAGAAACTGAAGATCAACTGTATAACTTACAATGTTACCTTGATTTTGGCAACTGAAAGCCAGGTGAGCGATACAGGCTCCTTGGAATCTCTAGTTTCCATATTTCCCACTTTTTAAAAATTTGCTGTATTTCCCAGAACGCTAATTCCCGGTATTACCAGTGGGAATTACCGCTACTAGTATTTCCCTGCCAACCCTGAAGTCCATACTTGTTTTGTGTCCACACTTGTACTGTGTCCCCACTCACTTAAATTTGCACTTTCCATATAGATGCAGTGTTAATTGAGCGGGGGTATTACTGGCTGCCTTTCGGCGACAATTCTTGTTGAACTTGAATTGAGCAAAATTTGCAATTATTTTTTATTTCCAGATGATAACGTTAGATTGCTTAGAAGTAGAATATAAGCATTTTGCAAAATAAATTACTTTGATTACTTTTTATATTATTTTTGTTTTACTGGTAATAAGGCCTTGTCAAGGTTTATTTTTTTATCATTGTGAATATTGTATCTTGTCTAGTTCTCCGAATTCAAAGTAATTCCATCTATATTTATATAAAGTAGTGAGAACCGAACCGTCGGTCTGAAAAGAACAACCCAAGGACAATGGCAACGTCGGAAAAACAAAGAAACGAAGACATAACATGAGCACGTAAAACAATTTATGAAACTCAATGACTAACCCACTTATAAAACCTTACTGAATTAGCTCAGGTTTGAATTTACTCTCCTGACCCGTCCGTCAGTATATTTTTTACGAAAGGATATGGAGTAGTATGTCTATTTGTAGTTGCATACTAACGTGACAAGCCTTTGATGATTTTCGTCAAAATTTGCAGCGCTATTGCTATACATTTTTGGAACCATTTCTTTACAATAAGAGTTATTGGACTTTGTTCATCAATCTTAAGCAACTTTCACCTTTTGATAATTCGTTTTCAAGCTTCGTAGATCGTCTGCCGATCTGAATACATTTTTTGGTACATTTTTCCCAAGGGTTACTCGCAAGTTCTACTTTTTTATCAGTGTTCTTGAATCGTTATAAAACTATGGGGTCATGATTGTCATACCGGCTTTATACTTTGATGAAAATTTATGAAAATTTATCTTTCTTTCTAGAGATATTGTATTTCATTAAAAACATTATATTTTACAGGTATGATCCATTCCTGACAAGAGAGTTTCCGTGTCCTACCTGCAAATTGGACGTTAATCCAAAATATAGACATTTATTATGATTCAGAATAAAATTGCTTTATATAATTCTTGGAAAATGTTTTTGCCATCATATTGTGAGTTTAAAGGGATAAAATACAAGCCGTCAAAATGCATCGACGAGTTACTTGACCTGCGCAAACATGACCTTGGAAATTCCCACTTCAAGCATACATCGTACGTCACGATTTAAATAACTACTCAAAGACGTCACTATCCAATCAAATTAAACTCGCACACCTCCCGGTTTAGAAATAGAAAACAATGAAACATGTACTAAAGTAAACAAACAAATGATCGATAAAATGCATTTGCTTTGTCGGATGTAGTTGATAGCAGGAAAAATATATAAATCTATTATGAGGAGTTGATGGCATGGGTATACATGATACAAATCGTTACCTTTACTTGTAATTAAGAAACAGGTATCCCAACGTCATATTAATAATATTTGTTTTTGGGTTACTAATTTTTGTTTTCAACTTCTTGTGTGATTTCAGGTTTAATTCATTTTGTTAAATTTGTCTTTGGCGAAGGACGTTTTTTTTTAAATTTTGCATATATCTGAGAAGATGTTAAGGACTAGGCCGAATTCTGCCTCTATGGTAAAATTATCACCTATTTATCGTTTATCTTTTCTATTTGGACTTTTTTTTTAAATTCTTGCTGTTGCCCTGGACTGGGTAACAGGAAAAATAGAGACATAAATAAAAATAAAAGTCCAAATAGAAAAGATAAACGATTAATAGGTAATAATTTTACCACAGAGGCAGAAGAATTCGGCCTAGACCAGGGACTATGTATTGTATTATATCCTTGTTCGGTATATAATTTAGGGGACGACCCTTTTATATAATTTTCATGGGGATGCTTGTGCGATTTTGCCCAGAAAATTTATTTATTTTCATGAAAATCTCGAACAAATTATTTATTTTCACCAAATGTCACATTGAAATATTTATTTCCATTTGTAATCTAAAAAATTTTCTTTAAATTAAAATTAAATTATTTATTTTCATGAAAATTAGGATAAGAATATTTATTTTCACTGGCACAAAGATTGAATTATTTATTTACAAAATTGCCGAAGTTCCTCTCCCTGGAAATCAATTGGTCATCCCTTTAATTTGTAGACTGAATATAATTCATGTTGATAAAAATACCGCTAATATTTCTCGCATTTTGCGTTCACGTACATTTGAAGGCACGAATTAAGGACGCTCTCTGTGTCTCGACATTTAAAAAAATTGTTAGAATCCAATAAATTAATCCATTTTGATACGTAAATATCGCGAATTGTAAGTATTGATCAATGATTGATTTCGTATGCTACTTACGCACTTGATTAAAAGAAATAGTAAAATTTGATTTAATTTATTGTCTCGCCCGCGACGAAAGTCGCGAAAGCGAGACATAGGCGTGCAAAGTATGACGGCGACGGCGACGGCGGCGTAAACTCAAGTTTAAATACAGAAGCCATTGATGTAGGAACTTTATATTTGGTCCATATGTAGCTTACGGCGAACCCTATCTGTCGGACCCAAAATCATGTGACCTTGACCTATATGTCGCGGTCCAGTGACCAGGTTAAGTTTTTTTGCTTAAGTCCATTTCTCAATAACTAGAAGCTAGAAGTCAATGATATTTGGTATATAGCTTGGTCTTGGTTAGTACATGTCCGTCTGCCATATGGCTTTTGACCTTGACCTCAATTTCACGGTCCAGTGACCAGGTTAAGTTTTTTTGCTTAAGTCTGTTTCTCAATAACTACAAGCCATAGGTCAATGATATTTGGTATATAGCTTGGTCTTGGTTAGTACATGTCAGTCTGCCTCTTGGCTTTTGACCTTGACCTCAATTTCAGGGTCTAGTGAACAAAGTTAAGTGCTTCTGATTAGAATAGTTTTTAATTACTGTAAGTGGTACGGTAAAATATTTGGCTTGTAGGTTGCTCTTTAGTAGTACATGACTGTTTTAGCGACAAGCAGGGACGGGCGAGACATCTATTAGGGTCCACTCTTGTTTATAGATACATGTACTTTGAATTGGAATTTCCCCCTTTCGTGCACGTGCATCAGTTGGGACATTACGTATTATTTCTCTTTAGCGATTGGTTCATCGTATTTGACGTTGCTCTGTAGATTCACCTTCAGAATGCTTGCGCAGGCCACTTTATTGTGATTGTGACGTACAATGTTTATGTATCTGCCGAATAATCTTTGTCCATACTGATTTTTGACGGCTTGTAGTGGAGGTAAAGTGTATCTGTGATGGATATCCACAAGTGCAATGACTACGATGCTGTACCTAGGAATCGTTTTGTATTAAATTGGTAGTCTTCTGCCATTTTGAATTTGTTATTTATACTGTTGTGGTATTATCTGATTTTTAAATATGCAAATATTTTTATTTGTAATGCATCAATAAATATTATATCAGTGAAACATAATGCAAACGACCTACATTGGCTTCATTGTACATGTATTTATCTAATTATATGAGGTATGGTAATTTGATAATTTGATAGTTTGGAAAAGGATAGTTGAAAAAGGGAGATAATCTGATAAAAATATTTTATATGGATATCACTATAAAAATTCACATTCTATAAAGTATATGGAAAACAAGGTCGGTGACCCCCATCTTTCTTTATATTTTTTTAAAGTATGTTTAAAGTGCTAACATATGACTAAAATAGAAAGAAATCTATGGAATTGTTTTTAAGAAAACATCAAGATACCTGTTTTTCCCTATATATTCATTAGAAATATTTGATTGTTTTGATATCAGTTATTTTAAAAACAAGCACAGTGACCCCCTTTTTAATTTTTTTTTTTTGTATTTCAATGCTAATATGATTAAGAAACTTTTCTGAGAAAATAAAGAAAATATATGGAAAAAAATTTGGTGTACCCATCTACCTTAGTTCGGGTATCTAGTTCCCAATTCATTTTTAGTTGCCAGATTGCCAAAGATGGTTTTGACTCAAATCTGTTTACTATGTTAAAGACCTGGAAATGAATACTGTGTGTGATTTGGGTAAATATATAGGGCGATACTTATATAAAGGAAATTGCCATTGCATGTCTATTTATTCTGATAAAGACGTCTCCATTTCGTACCAGTTTGTTGCAAAAAATCTAACCTAATCTAACCTAGCTTTTCAATACGGTGAAACCAGTATCCCCATCGCTAGAAACTAAATAAACTGGGAAAGTAAGCATAAGAGGAAGGATTCTACAGCTAATAGACGCTTACTTATCTGGATAGCAGAGTTGTTTTATAAGAGCCCCGCCATATAATGGCAGATGCTCTATGTAAATCACTCTGACCCTCCGTGCGTCCATCCGTCCGTAATAAAGTCTTGTCCAGGCTTTAACGTTTTTGTCTTTTGATGTAAGCATTTTATATTTTGCATGTAGGTAGATGACTTCAAGACAATGTGTTATGTATCTTGATTGGGGCGACCTACAACCTTGATCCTTGTCTTCATTGATTTTATAAGGAAAAGGTTGTGTCAGTTTTATATTTTTGTTTTTGTCTTTTTGTATTTCGCATGAGGAAAGATCATTGCAACGTGCCATGGCTCTTTAATCTTGGACTTTGTCTACTTGAGGTCGTATAAGCATATGGTTGTGTGGTCCCGTGTTCCTTGGAGCTAAAGAAAGGATTGTAAACGTTTTGGATTTTGTGTCACTTTTGTTCCAAAAAGGGCCAAATTGTGTGTTTTCATTTATTTTGACTGCAGAATATTTCTTATTTATGGGATTTTGATGGGTCTCTATAAGTGTGCTCCTCAGGAAATTTCCAATCAGTAGAATGCCTGCGGATTTCACGTTGCATGTACCGTTCTTGAGATAAAATGGGTGAATTAAAAAAAAATATTTTTAGTCCGATTTTGATGCAGTTTTTTTCAATGGATTCCTTATGAAAATTTGACATAGCGCTCAACCATTAGATTTTTATCCGACCGCAAAATATTTTAGGTCGTTTAATGGTATGGCGCTGTCGTCAGCGTTGTCGTCTTCGTCGTTGTCGTCTGTAGACACTTTTGTATTGATCAATAACTTAAGTTCCAGTTGACCAATCGCTATTAAATTTTACCACAGTGTTTTTGGGCACAAAAGGAAGGCTGGGTGGGTTTTAGTTATTTATGCCCCTTCCGTTTGTAAAAAAGGCTCAAAAAGGGCTCCTTATTCAATTTCCTATCAGTAGTATGAAACGGATTTTACGCGGCATGTACCGTTCACGATATAAGAGGGGTGATTTTCAAATATTTCATTTTTATGCCCCCGAGAATCGAAGATTCGGGCGCATATAGTTTTTGGCCTGTCTGTCTGTCTGTTTGTTTGTTTGTCTGTTTGTCCCCCAAAAACTTTAACAGTGGGTATATCTTTTGAATGGTAATTTCTGGGGCTTTCATATTTTGCATATGTATTCCTTGTGGCAAGACCTTTCAAACTATACCAGAATTTTGGACCTCATGACATTGACCTTGACATGTGATGGACTTTTTGAAAAAAAATAAACTTTAACATTGGTTATATCTTTTGAATGGCAAGTGATACAGCTTTCATATTTTGCATGTGCATTTCATGTGGCAATACCTTTTAATTGGTACCAATATATTAGACCTTGTGACCTTGACCTTGGCCTGTGAACAACTGTATTAAAACTTTTACATTGAGTATATCTTTTGAATGGTAAGTGTTGTGGCTTTCATAGAATATTAATTATTTATTTGATTTTGATGAGATTTCTTTCAGTGTGTTCCTAATTAAATTTCCTATCAGTGGTATGTCAAAGGATTTTACGTGGCATGTACAATTCACGAGATAAATGGGGTCAAAAAGTAGAAAATCTAAAAAATTGCATTTTTATACCCCGCCACACGTAGTGGCGAGGACGTCCGCGTGTCTGTCCGTCCGTCCGTCACCGAACGAAATAACCCATCGACTTCAAACTAGGTATATGTAATTTTTTTACCACAAAACTCAAGCAAAGTTCGATTTCGGGTTCAGAGGTCTAAAGAGTTCTGTCCTTTGAAACTGAAATTTTGTGAAATTTAGGGTTTCCAACTGATAACTTGTGAACGAAATAACCTACTGTCTTCAAACTTGGTACGTGAGTTGTTTACCACAAAATTCAGACCAAGTTCATATGTCCCTTGAAACTTTGAAATTTTGTGATTTTTTTTTTTTTTTTTGGTTTCTGGCTGATGTCTTTTGAAAGAAACAACATACAGTCTTCAAACTTGATATGAAAATTATTAACCCACAAAACCCAGGTCAAATTTAATTTTGGGCTCAGATGTCTAAGGGATTCTGGAGTTATGCCCCTTGAAACTTTTGAAATTTTGTGAATTTTAGGGTTCCGACTAACAAAATTACATACTGTCTCCAAACTTTGAGAAAGTTGTTTACTAGAAATTCAAACATTGTTCGACTGGGTACAGAGATCTAAGTGGTTCTGAGTTTGCCCCTTCAAACTTCAAAATTTTGTGAAATGTGGCGGGATATCATGCACCATTACTATTTTTTTTTAGCTCACCTGACCCAAAGGGTCAGGGTGAGCTATTGCCATCTCTTGGCGTCCGTCGTTCGTCGTCTGTCCGTTAACTTTTCACATTTTCATCTTCTCCTCTGAAACCACCGAAGCAAATTCAACCAAACTTTACAGCAATGACGTATCAAAGGTCCTTTACAAAGATTGCTCATTTTGTTCCGATCCGATAAAAAACATGGCCGACAGCGCGGAACTTAGGTTTAACATTGGACCCTATGGGAAAAATCACATTTTCATCTTCTCCTCTGAAACCACTGATACAAATTCAACCAAACTTTACAGGAATGATGTACTAAAGGTCCTCAACAACGATTGCTCATTTCGTTTGGATCTGATAAAAAAGCATGGCCGCAGCGCAGAACTTGATTTAACATTGGACCCTATGGGAAAATACACATTTTCATCTTTTTCTCTGAAACCACTGAAGCAAATTCAACCAAACTTTACAGGAATGATGTACTAAAGGTCCTCAATGAAGATTGCTCATTTCGTTTGGATCCGATAAAAAACATGGCCGCCAGCGCAGAACATATTTTAACATTGGACTCTATGGGAAAATCATATTTTCGTCTTCTCCTCTGAAACTCAACCAAAGTTTAGAGGAATGATGAATGGAAGGTCCTAAACAAAGATTGCTCATTTCTTTTGGATCGATAAAAACATGGCCGCCAGCACGGAACATAGTTTAACATTGGACCCTACGGGAAAATCTTCATTTTCATGATCTACTCTGAAAGCATTTAAGCAAATTCAACATTACTGTATTGGAGTTATGAATGGAATTATATTAACAAAGAATACTTATTTCAATTGAATCTAACAAAAACATGGATGTGAGTAGAGAACATAGCTTAAAATTAGACCTTTTAGGAAAAACATATTTGGTCGTCAGCACAGGCACAGCTTAAAAGCATCTTTGTCAGGTGAGCGATACAGGCTCAGTATCTGAGCCTCTAGATTTATTTGTAGTCCGATTTTGGTGCCATTTTTTGCAATGCATTCCTTTTGAAAATAAACATAGACCCGCACCATCAGATTTTTGACAACTTGTTTCTTTTCCGAGCTATGAGGGGCCAAATGAGGACAAAATTGCATATAAGCAGATTACCTGAAATTTATGTTTTTCATCGGATTTCGATGGATTTTTTTTCTTTGGATTCCTCTTGATATAAGCTTTCAGTAGCGTGTCATTGGATTTTGCATAGCTCTTACTGTACAAGGGGTCAAAAGGGCCAACATTTAGGTGATATCTTTATGTTTTATCAGATTTCATTTGATTTTTTGTTTTTGTTTGTTTTCTTTTTTGAGTCCTCTTGTTGTAAGCTTTTGGTAGTATGTCAAAAGATTTTTTTTGTTTAGCTATAAGGAGTCAAAGGGGTTCAAATTACAATTTATCAAAATATGTAAAATCTTGTATTTTTTTATTGGATTTTTTAATGGATTTTAATGGGGTTCCTTTCTTCGGATTCCACTTTTCGTATAGTTAAAGTAGTATGTTGACCAATTTGACCTACCTCTTACCATTTCTGATATATGAGGAATTTTAAGGGCTAATTTTTATTTTCCTTAGTTTGTGAGTAGCCAATTATTGTATCAAGCTCTTTACTGTGTCCTCATTCATTTTGAATTACACATGTTCAAATTTCAGTGGTCGACATGCTTCGATCGTATCATACATACTGCGCTCGGCGTAGCCCTTTATTTTTGTTTCGGAGTCCTTAACTTGTAAGCTTTTGGTAGTAATTTAAAAAAAAAATGTGTAGCTCCTGTTTCTCAGCTATAAGGGATCAAAGTGACTGAAATTGCAATTTTCAAAATATATAAAATCTTTTATTTTTATTGGATTTTAATGGTGTTCGTTTCTTCGGATTCCACTAATCGTATAGTTTAAGCAGTAGTTGACCAATTTAACATTTCCGATCTATATAAGGAATCATATGGCATATTGTTATTTTCCTTACGTTGTTTGCAGCTAATTTAACTAGGTCAAGCTCTTTACTGTGGCCATTTAATTACTGTATCAAGCTCTTTACTGAGCCCTCATTTACTTTGAATTACAATAGTTAAATTTTCAGTGTTCGAGATGCTGCTGCGCTCGGCGTAGCTCTTTATTGATAAGTTGTTTTCTTTCCGAACTATGTAACATCCAGAGAACTTCCATAATAAGGAAATATCTTACCTTGAAGCGACAATATGGCCGTCCTATTTCAATCGCAGACACCTTGCGTAATGACGTACATTCCCCCCTTGTAAGTGTTACACGGACCTCTAAATCTCTCTCTTATGTTTTTACAAGTCAAGATTAGTTCCTCTGTAATTATTTTCTTATGTTCCTGGACAGAATTACCTAGAATGTTATAAAATTATAAAAAGCCATTGCAGTAAATAACAAATACCGAAGTTACTGTAAATTCATTTTCTGATTATGTTCATTTCGACAACGTATGTCTCTTCAGTGCAGATCAAATCAAAACATTTGGAAATCCATACGCTGAAATAAATGCAAAATCTGATAGGGAACAAATTACCGATAGAATCAAAATTTAAATAGGAAAACCAAAATCAGCTTAGGATAGTAAATTTGAGTATTATAGATGTGCATATAAACAGGTGAGAGTGCAGATAAACATTGAGGGTTTGAAAGACCAAACACCAAAAATATATGAAACAATCAATCTAGCAAGTTTAACTCCAGTGTTATGGTCAACAAAATAACAAACACCTGCATTATATATTGTTTGAACAAAGAGATCATGACGCATCAAACGACGATTTTGTAGTCCTATTTGCTATGGTCGCATTTAATTATATACCCATTTTTAGGGAGGTATATGGTGTTTATTGTGTTCGTCCGTCCGTCTTTTTGTTCCCAATAGCTGGTATCCTCTATTTCTCCTTAACCGCTGATTGGAATTTCATGAAACTTATGCAGCCTAATTACATATTGTAGATGTGCAGTACACATTTTGTTTTCCAACAATTCTCTTTTTCCAGATTTTTGACATGTTATGGACTTTGTCATTTTAGCTCAATGTGAACCATATGGTAAACTCCTGGTATCCACTACCCCTCCTTGACCACTGATCGGAATTTCATGAAACTTATGCAGAAGCTTTATTATATATTGAAGATGTGCACTAATGTTTTGTTTTCCAATAATTCCTTTTTCCAGATTTTTGAAATGTTTTGACTTTTTCATTAAGTTCAATGCAAACCATATGGTGACCACCTGGTATCCACTACTTCTCCTTGACCAGTGATTGGAATTTCATGAAACTTATGCAGGAGCTTGATTACATGCGCTACGCTCTTTTTTTTCAATAATTCCCTTTCCAGAGTTTTGATATGTTTTTGACTTTGTAATTTTAGCTCGATACCAAAACCTTGTTTCCACTACTAATTTTTTGACTATTTCATTTAGGTCATGTTTTTGACTTAGTCATTTTAGCTTGATACCAAAACCTTGTAAACCAATTACCGGAATTATATGTAACTTATGCACAAGCTTATTTACAATAATTGCTTTTTTCCAGAATTTTACATGTTTTTGACTTTTTCGTTTTAGGTCATGTTTTTGACTTAGTCATTTTAGCTCGATACCAAAACCTTGTTTCTACTACTCCTCTTTAACCAAATATCGGAATTTCATGAAACTTATGCACGAGATTATTTATATATTTTAGATGTCCATTATTTATTTCATTTTTCAATATTTCCTTTTCCAGATATTTAAGAAAATACAGGAATAGGAGGGGACGTGGGGTATCCGTGGCCCACTAAGCCACAGTAACTGTAGTTTAAAATTGGGTCAAAAGTCTGTTTCTGAATTTGCAACTTAAAGTTAGCTTCATATCATCAATATAACTACAACAAAATTTGAAGGTTCTTGGAAAATTATATTCGGGTAATTATTATATAGGGAATAATACATAGAAAAATCCGTATCACATGCGGTATCATCCCGAGTTACCAATATCAGCCCGAGGGCCTGTGGCCCGAGGGCTGATATTGGTCGAGGGATGATACGTCATGTGACACGGATTTTGCCATGTATTATACAGTTTATCATATAAGGAAAAGGAAAAAAGTTTGCTAGATTTTTTTAACTGACTCTCACAAAACAATTTTACCCCAAACAAATCTTTGTTATCCTCTCCCCCAAAAAATTTTTGCCCCCCCAAAATGCCCCCCCCCCAAAAAAAAATTTTTGCCCCCAAATTTTTTTAAATAAAAAAAAGAAAATTGAAAAAAAAATTCGCAAAAGGGTATGTGATAAAGGGTAAGCCATGCGATAAAGGGTATGCGACAGAGGGTAAGCCATGCGATAAAGGGTATACGATAAAGGATATGACGTCATAGTGTGAATACGGAAGGAACGGAATGCACTGTATCACATATTCAAAACGTCTGTATTTATTACTAAACATATGATAAAATTATGCTGTACATTTTATATCGTTTCCTTTGTTTTTATACAACATGTTTCAAAGTTGGCATTCGTCATTTGCAATATTTGAAACTCTAAATAAAGAGTTCGTTCAGGCAAAATTATTGGTATAACTAAGAAAATTTAAGAGCTTGCATAAAAGAGAATAAGATACCATTTCGCAACCTTCGTTATAGGGTACTCTTAAAAGAGGAACTAAAGAAATAGTGACACAAGAACCTTCTACTGCTTTCAAAAATATATAATTGAAAGTTGCGCATTTGAAACCAAAATTAGCGACAAGTGATTTCGTTAACTCAAACTCGAAAACTAAGTATCTTTTCGGACCTTTGGCATTCTTCTAATTTGTTACGGATAAATAAGATTAGATAGAAGATGGTCGCCTATGGGAAGCATACAAAAATATATGTTAACTAAGGACCATATGGGAAATACATAGTGATACAAATATCATCTCCTCTTACACAGTGGTTATATTATATTTAAGCTTGTTATCACCCTAGAAAATGAGACCCTTTATCATTGAGGTTATTGTCTATGCTAGCCTTGGATCAGGTGAGCTACAGGCTATTGAGAGCTCCTAGTTTAAATATATTTTAAGTGCGTGGTTTTGTCGATGGTCTGAGTGAAATAATAGTCAGTAAAACAGTTTTTTCATTAGAAAGCGCAAACTACGACTATAATGTATTCAAGATCATGTTCACGAAAATGTGAGCTTTTGTTTCAACACCATATGCTGTCATTCTTCCGTTTTATACGCACAAACAATTTGCAGTATTTATCTTTGTAGCTACCAATCTTTTACTTATCTCGAGGAGTTTGTCGATATTTGGTGATTTTTTTTGTTCTACACAGGGCTTTTGGAGATGTTACTCGCGATATCGTTAATTCTCTTGGCACCACTGACCTTTCCAAAGCCGATGCATGAAATCGCAAAACGTGGTTATTTTAAAGATTTGTTCTTTTCTGAGAATTGGAGACAACTGTATAACTACTACGAAAATGTATGTTCTGAAGATACTAAGAACATGATACTGAAGTGGACTGAAGAATGTATTCAAGTATGCGACGAAAGTGGGGAAGAGCATTTTCTGGACAGGCGCGGAAACACATGGGATGTAGATCTTGGAAGAGTAGAAAAAACATATGGGGCGGATGTAACCAGACCATATAATGATTTTAATTTGTACCGCGGTGATGCCTGTCCGAGAGATAGTCAAGCAAAGTCTTTAGTTCTTATCAATAGAAGAAACGCGTATAATGATCCGTATGTGGTAATTTGTAATGAAAAAGGTGAGGTAAGTTATTTCTTTGCACCAATGATATAGACGACAACACATGGTTAAACTCTTCTAATGAAGACTGAATGCTGTCGGAAAGGATCAACATTGTTTTTGCGTCAAGCTGGTTACACCCTTACCACGATTTACAAGTTATTCGACTCTAATGAGAGGATACAGGGGGCGGGGATATTCAAAATGTTTTAATTTTCGTTCGGAATTTAGACAAAATTTGACAGAAAAATGCGTCGGAGGGCACTATTTCCCCGGAACTAATAAGAACCGTATTGTACGACGGCCAGTATATTTATATAATTCAGTTATGGTGTACTTGCTCTTTAGAGATTTGGTATTTTATTTTCATTATTTTTAGCTCGCCTGGCTATGCCAGAATAAGCTTTCGTCATCACTTGGCGTCCGTCGTAAACTTTTTTCAAAAATCTTCTCCTCTGAAACCACTAGGCCAATTTAAATCAAACTAGGCCTGGATCATCACCAGGGTATGAAGTTAAAAAAATTATGTTCGGTTAGTCCGAGGACCAAACAACATTGCCGCTGTTACTAAAAATACAACATAAAGGTACATTGCAGTTTTTGTTTAATAACTCAAAAATCGATGCAGATGTCAAAGATCTGACAGCAGTTAAATGATCAGCATGACAAGATCTACCCAACCTGCAATTTTGACAAAAATCTGATGACCCATTCTAGAGTTATTGCCCTTTTTCCGTAAAATTTTCAAAATTTGATATTTTTTTTTTATTAAAAAAGACTATAACAGATAGAGGTTAAGTTTGTATTGCAAAAAACGTTCAGCATATCAAGATCTACCCACATTCAAAGATTTTCTCATAATCAACAGAGTTAATTTATCCAAACTTACTCAGAAGAGTCTTTGGGTGGCCCCCTTTAAAAATATGTCTGGCAAGTCTGCATCACATCCAAGATGGCCGCTAGCAGCGAACATAGTTTAACATTGGACCCTATGGATAAACACATTCAGAAATCTTCTTCTCTGAAACTACTAGGCCAATTGGAACCAACTTAGTCACAGTAGTCCTTAGTTGGCCCCCTTTGAAAAATGTGTCTGCATGATATCCAAGATGACCGCCAGCAAGCTACATAGTTTAACATTGGACCAGGTGGGAAATCATTCACAAAGATTTATTCCTCTGAAACTACAAAGCCAATTGGATCCAAACTTGGTCACAGCAGTTCTTCTGTGGTCCCGTTTAAAGATATGTCTGGTAAGTCTGCACTTCATTTAAAATGGGAAAGGATTCACAAAGATTCGTTTGTGATTTTTTGTTCCTACCGAAGTTGGTCCCCTTCAAAATAAGTGACCAGTAAGTCTTTACCATTTATCCAGTTTTTGCCATCAAGAAATATAGTTCAACTTTGAAGCAATTAAAATCAAGGTCTATTAACATACTTGAAAATGAGGTTTTTTATTATTCATGTTATTTGGACTTACTTTGTCAGCAATGGCCTAGCTGAGCGATACAGGCTCTTGAGAGCCTCTTGTTTTTTTTTTTTGCTTTTTTTTGTTATTTCAAAATGCTATCACATTTTACGTTTTGCTGTAAAAATCCAATTTGTCCGAATAATTTTGGAAAATGAGCAATTTTGAATCGCAATTATCTCGAAAACGAAATCATGAAGGTGTATTTTTTCTTGTAGATATGGCAGGAGCATGTTTTAATTGACTTAATTCCAAACTTTTACGAAAAACAAAAAACAATTCAGCTTCTTTACTGTATCGTATCCCCTTAAGTATTTTTGACGGGCAGTGGATGGAGTGGATTGTTGAAAAACTTTGCTAGTTAATTTTATGTTTGTTGACAATCCCGCATTCATGGAAAAATTAAAATGCGTAGCGCTGTTCGACACTTAGCAATGAATCCCACTAAAACCAATGCAAGGACGGTCTTAAAGTTACTATGAGGTAAGAGCAAAGCTCATTGTTGAAGGCCTTATGTGGACTTCAAGATGAAGAACAACAATGATGTTCCATCGCTTGGTTTTATAATGTTTTTGTAGAGACTTTATCTCCTGTGCATTTAATTTTACTCCATATCCATCATTGTATATTGGTTTCACCGCGTTCAACACAAATTATATGGGAATGGAGATTAGTTGACAGGGGTTGGGAATTTCAAGCGAGTAAATCTAGCCACAAGCAATCATGTTTTGCATTTGATATCCTTGGTTTTCAGATCTGAACAGAAGAAAGACTGTTACATGCTGGTCTAGCTATGGGTACCTTATCGAAACACTTTCAAATGTTTTCTTCCCTGTAACCTCCACTACACTTGTAACAACACTTTATTTTCAGAATTGTCCTTTTGACATTTACTAGTATTTAAAAAAAAAATAATATCGTGAAGGTTCGAAACTTGTCCAAAATTACTATATCTAGCTCTGATCTAAATGTTTAGTGAACAGCATTAAGAACAAGTTTCATAATCTTTTTAAACATGAAAGTAATTTGATACTGGTTCTTCTTGGAGCAAGGTGAGCGATACAGGTTGTTATGAGCTTATTATATACGTCGGACTGGAAAAAGTAAGTTTATTCGGGCTCTTTTTATATTTCTTTAGGTGGAATTTTTATCATTTCGATTCAGCAACTGTCCTTTCGGTATTGACTATCCCACACCATCGCCACCAGTGAGGACAGAGAATGGAGACTGTGTCATTACACATAACAACGTTACAACAGTGGACCTAGAACATGGCCAATTTCGTTCCAAACCTATACACCATGGTATAAATTATTTATGTACATACGAGTATTGTTGTCATGGAATCGAACGTATGTTTACAGCCCCATGTGGATTAGATAGTCACTGTGACAGGGTGAGTATAAGTAAAATCTGTATGTGTGTGTGTGGGGGGGGTATGTATTAAGTTATCAATAAATCAATAAGAGGGGGTAATGATATTCCCCTTACTATTTGTGTATAAAGTCATTATAAAGAGGTCGATGGTTATCTCCGGGTACTCTGGCTTCCTCCACCACTAGAACTAACCGTCATGAAATAGCTGAAATACTGCTGAAAGTGACGTTAAACCCCATATCAATCAATCAAACATCATAAAGAGGGTGATTGCTCCTTGAACGTAAGGGAACATCAGCAGCCCTGACATCTTGAGATCTTATTTGTATGTGGCCTGAGAAGTTGGTCTGTTAAAATGGATCTTTAAAGNTGGTATGTTGATACTTAGCCTAAATTAAGTTTTTTGAATAACATTAAAAGACGCAGTTGACTTTAAAGATCAGCCTTTTATTTAAACTTCTTATTATATTGGGCATGCGGGGGTATTCATTTGTGGCCCAGTGGACCACAGTACCTCTAGTTTTCTATTTTCGGCGAGGAGAAGGGAAGGCTTAGCAATGATTTTTTCACGTGGATTTTTTCTGGACAGCAAGCTTTCGCGTATGGCTATTCATTAGCTTATGATGAAGTGAGAAAAATAATGTTTATCCTATGTTAACTTGACATTACCTTGGTTAAGTGTGAATTAGATTACTAATAAAATTCCTATAGTAAGCCAAAAATTATCTACAAACATCTCTGCTATGAGTAGAAGTTGACAAAAAAAAACCAAACAAACAAACAAACGAAACAGAAATAAAAACTAAAACTAAAACTAAAACTAAACAAAAACATAAACAAGACAAATGCACAAGCAAACTGGGAAGTCGATATAGGTAAACGACATAAGCGACAGACCTGAAAACACTTTTCGCGGTATTCGACAAAAATTAAGTTTCCGTAATTTAAACTCAGTACGGAAGATATTAATTGTGACAGATGACGGATGCCAAGCCTGACTTGACATGGTTTTCACAATAAAAGTCATCACAGTTTCTTGTTCCCATACTCCAGCTTGTTGACACGCTAATGTACGTAGTAAAAATCGTCTATGCGTTCAGTTGTCAGGGGAGTAGAGATTATTTACATATGATGCAGTGTGAAATCAACAAATTATTTATTTGGCCTACGCGTTAAACAGAAATTTACATCTTCAATCAAATAATTTAAACATTCATTTTTTATAAATATATGATTTTGAACCTTAAAATAACAAACTCTAAATATTTAGTCAAATGAAACAACGGCAGTCGAATACCGAAGGAACAAAGCACAAGATTATAATTATCGAAAACCGGGGCTGGGGAGAGAGAATAGCAGGAAACATCTGAAAATTACAAGTACATGCTACAATTTGCCGGGGAAAACACATGAAAAAAATGGACAAATGACAAACGTTAACAACGATAGGAGCACGGGACAGCCGGACTTGCTAATGGCACTTTAACAAAAGCCAGCGGTAGGGTTAAACCGGATTCTGGGTACCCAAACCTCCTCTTTATCTGTCCCGTTTTCCTATAGTATAATGTATATATGAATAAAACCCAATACAGGTAGACTACTAACTTCATAACCACAATCTGTAGAGGAGAGAAAATGACAATTCGCATTTTTGAAAGAGGGGTCAAGGGGTTTTTGACGCTAATCTGTCGGCTAGCTCAATGACGCTAGTCTACTAGTAAAACACTATCGCATTACGGAAGAAAAATCAATCTCAAAACTTCCCGAAGGGTTTAGTCAAGAATCATCATAAATTTCAGTAAACATCAGAAGTATCAGTGAGAGGCCAGTATGGGTGTAAAATTTTCAAGTCACAAGATCTCAAAGCTAATTTAACTGATGCAAGCAGAATTTCCTGTCAATATGCCATATTACGTACAGAATGTACCTCTCACAAAGTTAACTTAGAAATGTTCTAATGACTGTTCTAAGTTAACTTAGAACTGTTCTAGAACAGTTCTAGAGCTGCTCTAGAAAAGTGTTATAAAAGCAGTCATTGTCAAGAACTGTTCTAAAAGCAGTCATAGAGTAGAACTGTTCTAAAAGCAATCATCGAGTAGAACTGTTCTAAATACGGTCATAACCTGTTCTAAAAGCAGTCATGGTCTTCCGTACGACTGCTTTTAGAACAAACTGTTCTAAGTTAACTCAGAAAATGACCGTTTTTACGACCACTTTTAGAACTGCTCTATCTTGTGACCACTTCTAGAATTGCTCTATTTTATCACTGCTTTTAGAACTGTTCTAAGTTAACTTAGAAAATGACCGTTTTTATGACTGTTTCTAGGACTGTTCTACGTCTGCTATAGGTTAACTTCAAGTTACTTTAGAATTGTTTCTAATAGAAAAAAGAAGGGAAACGGGGAATGTGTCAAAGAGACAACGACCCAAAGGGGAGTAATAACAACTCAAAGCCACCATAAGATCTTCAATGAACGGTGAGAAAACCCACACCAAACGGAAGGTCGGAGTCGGCCCCTGAATAAAGAGTAATCAAGTTCAGCGAAATAAACATCATCCTAGACTCCTATAGACATAAAGTAAACTAACTAGAAAAAAGACAAGACACACAAAGGCTTAATAAATTTCATGACTTAGGACAGGCGCAAACCTGCTGCGGCGGGGTTAAAGTTAACTTGGAGTCAACTTGGATGAGAGCTTATGATTGCACTCAACAGTTTCATCCCAGCTTTTCTGTTTTTTTTTTATCAATTTCTGGTATTTTAACGACATTTCCGTAAAACCAAGGATTAGAAATGCCCTTAGTACATGTAATAAGCTGTTGCGAGTAACGCCGTATTTAGATATCAAATATTCATATCTATTATAAAACTTCTTAAATGTGTTCAACAACTTATGAAATCTGTAACCCTGTTGTAAAAGTAAGCCTGAAAGACAATTCCATAAAGTAAAGAATTTATAAAAAAAACGGAATTTCAAATAAAGGGAAATAGTTGATCCACATTAATTAATTGTCGTAATGGACGACTTTCATTTCCGGGAATTTTATAAATTTCTAAATTTTCATTTCCGGGAATTTCTATATTTCTTTTCCGGTAAGAAAAAAATAATCATCGTTTCCGAGATTTTTTTTAGTACACGAATACTGTTTAAACTAATATATGTGATTCGAGTTCACGACGAAGGTGTCTATTAAATGGTTCATAAGAAACTTCATGTACGTATTTTACAGGAACATATGAAAATATATCGCCGTTTTTCGTTTTTAAACAATAATATATGTAAAGCCATTCAGCTTGGAGAATGCAAAAAAAATTTATAATGCATTCTGTCGATATTTCTAATTCAATTTCAGCTGGCGAACACATCTTATAAGTGAATCTGGACCAGGTACACAGTACACACATTTTTTGAACATGTGAATATCAAATATCTGGACCAGGTACACAGTATACACATTTTTTGAACATGTGAATATCAAAATATTTAACAATGCTAAATTAACAACGTTGCACATGATGCACCACATCTTAAAATGGATTTTTTTTTCTGTTTCCTGCAGGACTTAAATGTTATATGAAAATAGATTGGGTAGATGTGAATTTTTTAAAGTTCCTGGAAATGATGTACATAAATGGAAAATTTATGTTTTAAAATTTCCGGAAATGATATATAAATATTCCCGGAAATGAAAATAATTTTGACCGGAAATGATATGCCAATTCCCGGAAATGAAAATCTTCGGTCGTAATTATCAAAATGTGGAAACAATTGCGTTTGTAGTGATAAAATTTTTACAGCGCACAATAGTCGCATAAATTTTAAATTTAAATTTAGATCACTTTGGTTATTTGTTCTCTATCAGTTTTTAAATATCTTTGAGTTTATGGCCTTCCAAACGTTTAGATTTTATCTGCACTGATGAGACATAAGTTGTCGAAATGCGCATATGCAGAAAGTAAATTCACCGTGACTTCGGTATTTAGTTATCTGATGTATATAGCTCGCACCTCGTGTTTGTTGAAACGGTAACCCGGCTTACAAAGTTCTCCTTTTTCGTGTAGAAGTAATAATGATGGCGCAAAAATATAGGTATCTGTTTCGATACAAGTACATAAATTTCAAATCGCTAAGAATTTCAGGCTAAAGAAAATGTTCACTTCCGGTATTTTATTAGCCAACATGATCCAGTCCAGTTGAGAGCTTCTGAAAAGTATTTTTGTGTTACAGCTTTTTGACTGCTCATTGCTAAGAAAATACAAGCACGTGCATTCATGAATTATTTCCAATATTTTGATTTGATCTGCACTGAAGAGACATAAGTTGTCGAAATGGGCATATTCGGAAACCAAATTTACAGTAACTTCGGTATTTTGTTATTTATTTGAAACTTTGCAGGCTTAAAATATAGGATGCACATTAAAACTGATGTGTAACCTGCGCCTTCATGCACCATATAATCATTTATATTTATTTTCAAAATGAAAATTGACAAATCATAAAAATTTGCTGACAAAAATCGCCGTTTGAGTACGTACACTAATTATACCCACGCAAAGAAGTTGCTGAGGGTATATAGTTTTTGAATGGCCCCTCAGTCCGTAAGTCTGTCAGTCCATAAGTCCTTCTGTCATCACTAAGTGGGACCATTTTGTCCTTGTTTCTAAGTGTGTCCGATATTGCCATTGTCCAAGAATTGTTTGTTCTTTTGATTGAAGGTTCGGTTCTCACTTACTTTATCGAATCATTGTGGCCGATAAACAGACATGCGTGGTGATAATATGCATTTAACGAATTAGTGTGATTTAGGTTATATAGTTAATTATAATCGTGGTCTTCGTTGTCGATTGATCTTAAAAAGACAAATAAAATTTTCGTCCCTATACTCATATTCGGCGCTGTACCCATTTGAGCAATTATCTTTTTTCCAACAGACGCACAAATGCACAAAATGTAAACTGCGGTGGTCACAGGGTTGTTTTCGTACAACATGTTTTCTGTTTTTATTCTATGTGTTGCTGTATACGAGAGTCGGTACTAGATTTCTAGTGTTTCGTGATCATTGATCAACTGCACTGTGCAAATCAATTGCAGATGTTTGTAGTTACATTTTATCTGTAGCAAGTCCGTGCACGGTACCCACGACCGTCTTAACTTTATAGCCTTTCCTATCAAATAGTCCATCCTTTTAATTACATTCCCTTTCTTTTCAGGTTGTTGTTTGAAAGACGAAAGACTTCACTAACTGTACTTCTCATAATAAAGACCGAATTCAAAAGAGTTATTCTGTAAACTAATGTAAAATAATGTTCATTGTTATTAAAAGATACTAGAAAGTGGTGATTACGAATGTTTAAATATTGAAAGATTATTCACATCAAACTAATCGTCAGCCCTAGTAGCTCGTTATATCAGTCTGAGTGCCGAAAGCTTGAGAGTTGATTTGAAAGAATATGGATTAAATGCACATGAGATAAGGCCTCTTCAAATACACGGTAAAAAGAAATTGGACAACGTTTTTATTGTTTTTTTTATTGTTTAAGTCGCGATGATTCCTTCAACAATTAGCTTTGTCCATACCTGATAGTAATTTCAAGAAGGCTCCATGCAAAGATTTGAGCGGAATTCATTGCTAAATATCGAACAACGCTACATACCCATGGACACGGGGTTGTCAATAAACATAGAATTGACTGGCAAAGTGTACTTACAATCGCTGTCATCCGTTGTCCAATAAAAACACTAACAGAAGACAATTACAGCAAATAAATAACCACAGGGCGCTCATCGAGTCAATTGCAAAAAAGACTTGGCATAATGAAATAGTGAGATGTGGACACCATAAACAAGTACATGTAGTCAGGTCAACATCTTTAAATTTCACACAAAAAATAGAATGCCAAACTTGAAAATACGGTAGCGTATCCATAATATGAGATATTCTCTGAAGAACAGGTATCGAGTATACCACAACTGAAATTCAAAGAAAGCTGATAATGGATCTTTCCGAACACCGACAAAGAAGCCTGTGATAATTTCTTGAACCATTTGAACAATGGAACATTATCAGATCAACCCAACAAGACATTTTTTTTAGGAAATTTGTAAATATTCGTAAAAGTTTTATCAAGTGGTAATCATATCTAATATACGTATTGATGTATGATTATTTTTGGAAATTATATCCTTGTACAAATGGAGAGCTATTTACAGGAAACAATTTGCAATTCATTTCCGTCATCCCGGAACAAAAGTTTTTCTGTTCCCTAAAACTGGACATGGAATAACTGTATACTAATCGTGCGATACTAATGCATGATAAGTAGCAAATTCGACTTTGAAGTATTGCTTTTACCCATTTTACGGAAGGATATGGAGTAAATGAACATTAGACACATATGTTAACTCCGACTGCAATTAATGGCCATTTCGGAAATTAATTCCTCGTCAGCAGCACTAGGACCTAAACATAGGAATTCCACAATTTTAACAAATGTTTAAAATGCAAAAACCAAACGAAATCCGAATAATCAGAAACAACATCAAAAATAGCCAAGGAAAAACTACGATGGAGGGTGTTAAACCTTAGGTTTTAGAATTTACATAGTTATAAACAAAGTGTATACATGAGATATAATCTCACGAACAAGTATACCATAGAATTGATTCCGTAACGATCCACTGCTTCAAGTGATCAAAACGTGGTCAATTGACCTTGGTCGTGAAATTATTATAAACCGAATATGTCAATGTTTAAATTGATATCATTCATCAAATTCCCGGCCCTGGAATAGTTTTAAAGGTGGAAGAATACAAAGTTTATCTTTAGATTCAAAAGGTCTGTTTTCATATATACCGTGGTATCATATGTTCCAAGCTCTTATTGATTGAATTGGTGGTTTGACACCATAAAATTTAAATACTTTTGAAACTCTAACTTATATTTGTTTATTAAGTCTCCCAAACGAAGTTTGGGGAGACTTATTGTTTTTGCTGTGTTTCTTATTTTTATTATTATTAAGTCGCCCAAACGAAGTTTGGCGACTTATTGTTTTTGCTCCGTTTCTTATTAAGTCTCCCGGGAGACTTATTGTTTTTGCTGTGTTTCTTATTTTTATTATTAAGTCGCCCAAACAAAGTTTGGCGACTTATTGTTTTTGCACCGTTTCTTATTATTAAGTCGCCCAAACAAAGTTTGGCGACTTATTGTGTTTGCACCGTTTCTTATTATTATTATTATTATTATTATTATTATTAAGTCGCCCAATCAAAGTTTGGCGACTTATTGTTTTTGCACCGTTTCTTATTATTATTA
>MJUU01070190.1:0-12545 GCA_002080025.1 Modiolus philippinarum
TTTTCTTCAAAATTTCAGAGTATGTAGATCTTGATATGCTGAACATTCTTCCAATTTACACTTCACCTCTATCTGTTGCAGTTTTTGAAATAAAAAATAAAAATGCATAAATTTTGAAAAATTAACGGAAAAAGGGCTATAACTCTAAGACGGGTTTCCGATTTTCTCCAAAATTGCAGAGCAGATAGATCTCGGCATTCTGAACAATTTTACTCCAAGTCAGATTTTTGATATCTGCAACGGTTTTCGAGTTTTTTGCCAAAAACAGCAATTTACCCCTATGTTCTATTTTTAGTAACAGCGGCCATGTTGTTTGGCCCTCGTACTAACCGAACACATTTTTAAACTACATACCCTGGTGATGACCCAGGCCAAGTTTGGATTAAATTGGCCCAGTGGTTTCAGAGGAGAAGATTTTTAAAGAAAAGTTTACGACGGACGGACGATGGACGCCAAGTGATGGCAAAAGCTCACCCTGGCATAGCCAGGTGAGCTAAAAATCCAAGAACTTGAGAATTTTGCTGCAGGTATTGAAGTGGGGCGTCTATAACAGCCCAACCCTCACCAAAATCTCTATTTTTGCGACTGTTAGGTTTCCATGGGTACTAAACAGGGTCCTGCAACTCGGAAACACTAGAATGTCGGCTCTTTTAGGGTTATTTGTTTAGCCAAAGTATCTATCTGTCTATCATGCCCCACGAACATTTATTACCAGGGTATGGAATGCCATAAGGGATATTAAAGTAACCACAGGGCTCACGATGCCTCAAGGCATCGTCCGCCTGGAAAGGGTTTTAAAAAATTTTAGTGAAATTTTCAAAATCTTTCAGAAATGTCTTAAATCATCTAGTGGTGTCATTTTTGGTCTAAAACAAGTACAAAACTGGTGAAAAGGGCATGCTAAGTCAAAAAATTTAGACCAGATGATCATTTTCTATCAATACTTTCCAGGTGGAATTAATTTTGCAAACCTCCTTGTTTTCAAAACTTTGCAAACTTATGCAAATTATATGCAGATGAGCTGATACTTTTCAATGTAACTTTGCCAGCATCTTTATACCAGTATGTGGAAGAGGGTGGCTGGGATGATGGGTGGGAGGGGGAATGGAGGGGGTGTGAGGTGGGCCGGAAGTGGTGTACCCCTACTGAAAAATGGCATTTTTGCAATTTTTTTAGTTTTAGGTTGCCAAGGAAACATGCAGAGATGAGTCAAGTCAGCCATATTGTGTATACGTATAGAGTGGTCAGCCCTCTTTTCTATCATGTATGAATGGCATAGAAATTCCTTGGTCTCTAACAGGAGGATCGGATTTTGATAGCCCCTGGGGGGGCAAAAATGCCGACACACCAGAATACATAACAACCCATGATTTTAAAACTTGCAAGAATTTTTGTTTGCCATTGTGCTTAAGACTGCTTGCCCATTTCAACTAACTAAATATAGAGGTTACTGTGAATTTAATTTCTTCATATGGGCATTTTGACAACTTATCTCTCTTCAGTGCAAATGAAATCTTAACATTTGGAAGACCATTAACTCAAAGATGTTTAAAAACTGATAGGGAACAAATAACCAATATGGTCTAAATGTAAAGCCAAAATCAGTTAAGGACAGAGCTTTGAGTGAGGGAGATACTCCTTAGTTTTCAACAAAATTTACGATAACATGTTTTACTAGTCTATGTTGATGTACTCGATCTTGACACACCTTCTACAGAGTAGATTCTCCTACAGAAATTTTAAAATCTTTTAACTTTTATAGTAAATTAGAAGTTTATTAAATTCGATTCCACGTTTCTCCAATATTACTCTTGATTGAAAAATAGTAATGGTACATTACACGATACCCCGCCACGTTTCACAAAATTTCTAGGTTAAAAGGGGCATAACTCCAGAACTATGTGTACCGCTGAACCCAAAATTATACTTGGCCTATGTTTTGTGGTAAGCAACTTACATACAAAGTTTGAAGACAGTATGTTATTTCATTCACAAGTTATGAGCATGAAACCCTAAAATTTGCTAAATTTCAAAGTTTCAAGGGGCATAACTCCAGAACCCCTTAGACCTCTGAACCCAAATTTGACCTTGACCTGAGTTTTGTGGTAAACAACTTTCATTTTAAGTTTGAAGACCTTGTGTTATTTTGTTCACAAGTTATCATTCGGAAACCCTAAATTTGGCCAAATTTCAAAGTTTCAAGGGGCATAATTCTAGAACCCCTTGGACCTCTGATCCCAAAATCGAACTTGACCTGAGTTTTGTGGTTAACAACTTTCATACCAAGTTTGAAGACCTTGTGTTATTTTGTTCACAAGTTATCAGTTGGAAACTCTAAAATTCGCAAAATTTCCAAGTTTTTAGGGACATAACTCCAGAATGTCTTAAACCTCTGAGCCCAAAATGGACTTGACCTGAGTTTTGTGGTTAACAAATTGCATACCAAGTTTGAAGACCTTGTGTTATTTCGTCCAGTCAGAAACCTTCGGGGGACAGACAGACAGACAGACGGATGGACTCACGACTGAGGGTATCACATAATACCTCGCCACTTCGTGTGGCGGGGTATAATAACCATGTTTTTATAACTTTTATGTGTCATTTTATACAATGACTTACTTCAATAAACAATGAAAAAATATGGAGTAAATGCACACCAAAAAATTAACAGCTTAGCAATGCATACTTTTTGAGAGAAAAAAAAACGAAATCAAAATACATACCACATGCACATCTCAATATAGGTACAAATAACTCCAAAATAAAAGCTTACTAGCATCAAAATTGTAGGAGGTGTTGCGCAGACAAACTATGTACCCTCTTAAAAATCACCAAAAATGACTAAGTGCAACAATGTATATTTTTGACAAAAATTAACCAAAATCAAAATCCTTACCACATGCACATCTTCAATATAGGTAAAAAAGATCTGCAAAATAAAAACTTCCTAGCATCAAAACTGTAGCAGGAGTTGTGCGGACAAACTATGTACCCTCTTTCACAAAATCACCATAAAATGACTAAGTTCAACAATGTATATTTTTAACAAAAATTAACCAAAATCAAAATCATTACCACATGCACATCTTCAATATAGGTTCAAATGATCTGCAATATAAAAACTTCCAAGCATTAAAACTGTAGGAGGAGCTGCATGGACAAAATATGTACCCTCTAAGAAAAATCATCAAAAATGACTAAGTTCAACAATGTACATGAAGATTTTTGACAAAAATGCACCAAAATCATAGTTATTATCACATGCACATCTTCAATATATGTACAAATGATCTGCAAAATAAAATCTTTGAAGCATAAAAACTGTAGGAGGAGTTGCGTAGACAAACCATGTATCCCCTCGGACGGACGGCGGAAGGACGGATGGGCTGAAGACGGACGGACAGGGGTAAAACAATATGCCCCCCGACTTATCATCGCGGGGGCATAAAAATATAAATTCTAAAGCCAAATACTGTGAAAGTACTACCGGTATTGTTCGTTGGGTTCCAATTTTTGTGGATTTAACTTCCCAATAAAATGAGTTTTCAATAGAGTTTAAAGATATAGAATTCGAAACCACGAATTTAAGTGCTTACGAAATAAAACAGGTAGGCCACAATGGCCAAATCCAACCCCTGCCTTCCTTTTGTGCCAAGGAACATTGTCTTAAAATTTCATAAGGAGGTCATATAATGGTATGGCACTGTTATTGACTAAAAACAAAAGTGTGTACACAAAACAACAACGACAACAGCACCATACCATTATACATCATTTTTGCGGTCACATGAAAATATGTCTTCAATCTGTTTTCCAACTCTCAAAGTATATTGTTGCTATTTCCTTGACGTATAGTGCATTCCTGTCCAGTCTCAAGCTTTCAGCATGAGAATCATGCTTTTGAGCATAAAATCACACTCTAATCCCTCAGCTTAAAGTCTTCATGTTAAAGAAAGGGGTTTGTAAATTTCCAGTTTTTGTTTGTTGTTGTTGTCAATTTTGGTTGTGAAGTTAAGAGAAATTTTGGAAATTGGTCTCCAGTTTCTACATTCCTACACTTTTCTTGGCGAGAAACCTTATTTTAATATGCATATGATGAGAAAACTCCCATGTTACCTTCAAGCCAGTAAGTAAAACCTCATATCATTGTCACCTATTCAAACCTAGGCATCCATCTCATTCTCGTCATCTGCTGGAACTGACAGCTCTTATAGTGTCAAAGCCTTTCACTAAATACCTAGACTGGACAATTTTAAGTTGTAGTAAGGGACACAACTCTAAACAAAATAAACATCTAACTTAATAGGTTGCACTCTAGTAAATAGCCACGATGCAAATTCTGATAAGAACTCCCTGCACAGGAAATGCTGTCACTCAGAAATGAAGAAGTTTCATAAAGATTCTTATGTTTCTTTGAAAAGATGACATGTACCACTTTTTTTCCAAGAATGAAAAATAGGGTTATGCGGCATATTTTCCCACTTTGTATACTCCTAAATTTTGACCTTTCAGGAACGTACAAATTTTTTAGCAAAAATTCCTTCCCTGCTGCACTGACTATTTGGCAGTTAGAAAATTTGTTCATATAAATAAATACCCCTGGTCCTCATTTTTATATCCTCTAAATACATCTCTATAAAATAACAAATGCTTTGATTCCATGGCAACCATTATTTGTATGTACTACACATGAATATGCATATGTATATTCTCCCAAAAAAGAGGCGTGGTTTGTGAATCGTGTTTGTTTACCTTAGTGCAACCTGAACTGTGTATTTTTTTATAGCCATAAACATTAAACCTGTATATACCTGAAAACAGAATTTTTTTTAATGAAGAGAAGTAATCTTAAATTGCTTATTGCTTTCCTTTAGGCTCATAATTTTGAAATAAAATCAGTCTCAGATCTAAAACTATTAATCAAATGTGGCTATAACTCTTTGTCAAGTATCAAAAAGCCTTTTTCTGATGCATAAATTAGATAAAAGAAACCAGCAAATGGATTGATAGCAAATATGCCCAAGGGTTGCCCTGTATGCCCCTGAAACTATATGCCACAGGCAAAATAGGATTTTGAAAAACAATTCTATCAACATTAATCTATGTAATATCATTATCAAATAACGTAAGTTCCAACTCATCATCATCTGAAATATCACTGGAGTTAGATAACTGTTCATGTGATATAATGGTATCATTTGACGGCAGTGTTACTGCATTGTCCTTAAGATCCTGGTATTTTTTCTTTTTCTCTCTTTTTGCTGATCTTTCCTGAGTATCATTCATTTTTTGTAATACAGCATATTTGAAGTTCTCAAAAAATCTGCAAAATAATAAATGGAATCAATATTTCATTTCTGCAGCAGCCCCCAGGATGCTTAAAAATTTTAAAAGGTAGACACTGTTTTAAATCTAAAATTTGTCCGTAATTGATCATTTTCACATAGATTCTTTGAAAATTGATAAAAACTTTTCATCTTGCAAATTAGCTGCAAATGATTTCTGTCCAGGGAGGGGAGGAGGTGTCACTCTATCATTTTTCCATTTTCATAGTGAACAAGATGGAAGCAGTTTGTAATGACAACTAATTCCCTTGCCTGTTGCAATTAAATATCCTAATTCAGTTACAATTTTAAAATATTAATTCTCAAGGGTGTCAGAGTAGCTATATTTTTCCCATGGAGCTACAAGCTACATGACATACAAACTGACCAAAAATGACTGATGTACCATATGTAGTATCTCAAATCAGAACCTTAATGCAAACTTTAACCAAGGAAATGCCTAAACCATCTGGTATCTTAGGCATAAAAAACATACCTATCTATCCTCCTAAAATTTTCTTCCATCTTCTTATTTGCCAATGTTATCAAATATTCAATGTACTGAAAATATAAATCATTCCTATTATCAACACTTCCTCTTTTCAACAGAGAAGCTTTTTGTTTTATGAGTCATCTCAATTATCTGAAGCGTTGCTCCATAAATATGCGTTACACCATATGGAAAAATACGGGATATTGGTAGTAGGACTGGTTCCATCAATGAAGAAAAGCATTGAACTGTAACCGTACAGTAAACTCGACTAGCTTAGTAGTACCAATTTAACTGTACGGTAACAGTTAAATGCTTTTCTCCACTGATTGTACCAGTCCTAGTACCAATATCAGCTGTTGTTCCCATACCGTGATTTATATCTATCAATTTTGAATTAAAACAAATTTTGAAAAAATTTATTTCAGTATAAACCGGACCAATTAACTCACAAACAAAGTCAAAAGGCAATTTTTATTTCATTAAATTGTTTGGGCAGGAACTACAAAATAAAAAAAAAAATTATTTCTTATTTTGAGGGCCTAACTCTGTAATCACCTTTTTCTTAAATCCTTGAATAAAACCTGGCAATTGTTAAATGGTTAAACGCTTAAAAATAGCAAATGAAGACTATTTCTCATTTAGATATTGACCACAAATTACCAAAATACATCAACATTTTTAGGTTGAAAGTATCAAGGGACACAACTCCTGGACAATTTATACTAATGATCAAATATTAAATATGATAACGGTTCTAATACACCAACTTGTAGACGACAGCATTATGATTATATAAATATAAATTTTAGGAAATCCGTGAAATGAACATTTCACTATATAACTCAGGAACCCTTAAAAAATTCTGAAGTTGAAACTTAGCTTTTGATCATTGAGGTTTATACCAATATTGAAGAATAGATGATCTGAAACCTGTTAGCCCAAAAGGAGTGAGGAAGACAGAAAATCAAAACCCTGAAGGTATTTCATTTTTCATGCACTGTGACTATGGTAACAGATAATAGAGCAACTATTCAATAATAATTCATATCTTTTACCTTGAATCAGATTTAATCTAAAACAAAATGATTTAAGACAATTTATTTTTTTTTTTTGAAGTGATTGCCTTTGAATGACATTTAGACAATATTTACCTCTGAACTGACCAATAACTGTCCTAAATGTGACAACGGGACCTCCATAGAATGTGTACTTCTTACTCCCTGAAGGATAAATGTAATAATGTCAAAATTTCTAGCAAAGCTGGACTAACATGTATTTTTGTATTTCATGCACCTTATATTTTTCTCATACAATTTACATACATCCAGCACATGTCTGCCCTAAAAAGTATTCAGCTCTGATCTGTTTATCAGAGGAAGAAAATAAAATCATAAAATATCAATGCATTATAATTCAATGTGTAATAATTCCATAATTTTTATATGGAATACAGTCGGTATCATATTAATCAATGAAAACAAATCATTAGCAACATGTATATTGAACTCAAAGGGCAAATTGAATGTCAAAGTCACAAACAATAAACTGTGGACACAGGATATGTCTCGATGCCCTTGCATCGCCTTAATTTGCATATTGATCTACTGCAGCAGCCATAAAAATAAAATATAATTCTTTAAATGTGTTTACAATTTCCTTGGAAAAAATTATGTGATCACTCATGCATGACTTAGGAGCAAGGGCCACCCTCTGGGCATGGAATCGGTATGTACTCCTCAAGATCCAACTACATGTCAAATATCAAGTGGCTAGGACTACTTGTACAGGCTGTACAAACTGCATGCTAAAAACTCAGTGATCGTTCATGCATGACTAAGGGGCTAGGGCCACCATCTGGGCAAGAAATCAGTATGTACTCCTCAAAACGCAACCGAATGTGGCTAGGACTACTGGTACGGGCTGTGCAAATTGCTTGCTAAAAACTTAAAGTTATCATTCATGCATGACTAAGAGGTCAGAGCCATAAACTAAGTAGGTATTTGAATTGTACCATTACAAATGCAACTGTACATCAAATATGACCGACCTACAACTAACACAAGTTTGTTTAATTCACAATAGTTTGCAATTGTTGACATCCCACTGTCGCAGCCACTGGAAGCATTATCCTAAGTCTCTCTTCTGTGACTTTTCATCGCGGACCAGACAAAAACCTAGATATTGTACAGATAACAGCCATCTTTGTGGGCCCTGGTACACTAATTTGAGGACAAAGTTCAAAGTCAAGGGTAACCAATATAATGCTGCGTTCACACGTAATGCATTATCTGATACGTTTCCGATAAAACGTTTTAGTTTAATACGTTTTAGAAATTGAGTACGTTAACACCGCTGTTCTAAAACATTTTACGAAACGTTTCGAAAACGCAATTACGTTCACACGATTCTTTCGCATCTGAAACGTTTAAGGTTCGCAAGCTTAATTCTTATATATATAATTCATATAAAACAGGTAGTTGTTTTTTATGAATTGTTTAATGTTCATAACTACACAAATTTGCTTAGTTTGAAATCACGTTGAACCTTGAAGTCCCGTGTTTTTTCCTAGAGTTTTGACATCATATTTTACACAGCAACTCATTTACCTCCCAATAGTCTTGCGAACTGAATATTGAAACGATTTCTTTCAAGATTTTTTTTAGTACAGATGGCAAAGCTTCTGTGAAATCCGCAGAGAAAACGAATTTCGTTAGCAGAAAAAAAGAAAAATATGGACGAAGACCACAAGCACGGATTTCCCGATATGCGATTTATTCTTTATATATGCAAAATATTGAGTCAACTCTTTTTCAACTCTTACTGCATTTGAAAGAAATTTTATACAATTACACAAATTTTAATGTGTCTTGTTACTCATCGAAGGTTCTGAATTCGAATCTCGTCGCCGTTACTAATCTTGAGCAAGATACATTTACTTCGATTCTTCAATTCACTTAGCTGTGAACGAGTATGGTGTTGTGAATCCGACAGCTTCAAAACCAATAAATTTAACGCAAGTATTTTTCAGTTTTAGAGCAAAAATGAATAACTGGCAATTCATTGGCTGAGGACATAGGACATTTGCGATTTTTTACCCGAGATGCGAGTGGACATTTGCGCTTTTAAAACTTGGACATTTGCTCTTTAATTATTTCCATACCTGTATTTAATTAAACACTCATTTGTGCTTTTTTTGGTGTGATTTACAGAAATGCTACAGAATCTTTCTATTCTCACTATAATGAACAACTTAATGAAGTTCAGCATTTTTGTACATTTGAATATTATTCTAGATCAAACAACTATATCAAAATCTAATACATTGAAGATCCCACACCTAAGCCGAAACACGAGAAAAAGAAGTAAGAAAATTTGTTTATTTTACTGGAATCAGTACCAGTCAAGTAAACCCTTGTGGCAAGTAGTTGTAGTTTTTCACTTTATAAACATGTAGTTCCACTTTAAATATGTGGTTGTGTGCATATAGTATTATACCAGGGCTCACACACCGGCAACAAGCCCGGAATAAGAAGTAGGGGAACTATTAACATACAAATAGCCCATTCAGCGCAAATGTTCTTTAAAAAGCGCAAATGTTCTCTCTAAAACAATCGCAAATGTCCATTTTAAAAGCGCCTATTGTCCTTTTAAAAAGGCGAAAATGTCCTATCAAAAGCGCAAACGTCTCCAGCCGTTTGCAATCAATTTTTTTTAGTTTCAATGTCTGTTAACAAACTGTATTGTAATATTTAAAAGGGTATTTTTATTTGGTATATATTAGTTGTCTAGCCCGATAATTCACAGCTATTTTAAACAAATAATAACAAAATCTTTATGTCATTCCAATGCGTGTTAGAATTATTTGCGTTCACACGGTCGTTTAATACGTTCCGAAAACGTTTCAAAGTAAAACGTTTCAGAAAACATATACCTGTCGCGTTTTCGATAATACGTTTCAGCTGAAACGTTTTCGAAACGCATTAAAAATGGTATGACGTGTGAACGCAAAATGCGTTTTCGAAACGTTTCGAAGACGTTTTCGATGCGTATTAAATGTCCGTGTGAACCCGGCATAGGTATACGACACACTGATGTATCCAAAAGCCAAATACCAAAAGCTCAGACATGACTTTTGTTATTAAGAAAGCTATTATCTGACATTGAGGACAGGGTTCAAGATGAAGGGTCATCAACCATGGTACATGACACAGTATCTTAGAGTGATCCAATCAAATACAAAATACCAAAAGCTTACCTCAAAATACAAACAAAATATAGCATAGACACAACTTTCCAATAAAGAGAGAAATTATCTGAATTTGAGGACAAAGTTGAAGGTCAAGAAAAACAACCATGGTACATTACACAACATCTTTGATCTATCCACTTGCAAAATACAAAAGTATACCTCAAAAAACAGAAAGTTATAGCCTGGACATGTCTTTGTCATTACGAAAGCAAATATCTGAACTTGAAGACAAAGTTAAAGGTCAAAGGTCACTAACCAAGGTATATGACACATCGTCTTGAAGTGATCTATGTACATGCCAAATACCAAAACCCTACCTCAAAAGACAAAAAAAAAGTAATGATGCATTACATGATACTTTTCACAAAGTTTCAAGAGCATAACTCCAGAAACCCTTGGACCTCTGATCCAAACTTCAAACTTGACCTAAGTTTTGTGGTAAACAACCTACATACAAAGTTTAAAGAGAATATGTTATTTAAATCACAGGATATCGTTTGGAAACCCTACAATTCTTAAGATTTCAAGGGCCATAACTCCAGAATCACTTGAACAATTGAACTCGAGTTCAATTTGGCCTGAGTTTTATCAAATGCAACTTGCATGCCAAGTTCGAAAATAGTTTGTTATTTTGTTCACAAGTTATAAGTCAGAATCCCTAAAATTTACAAAATTTCAAAGTTTCAAGGGGCATAACTCCAGAACCCCCATAGACCTTTAAGCCAAGAATCGAACTTGTCCCGAGTTTTGTGGTCAAAAACTTGCATACTACCTGTAAGTTTTAAGACACTTTGCTATTTCGTTCACAAGTTATCAGTAGGAAACCCTGAAATTAACAAAATTTATAAGTTTCAAGGGGCATAACTCCTAAATGCCTTTGAATTTCGAACCAAAGATCAAACTTGGCCTGTGTTTTATGGTAAACAAATTACATATCAAGTTTGAAGACTGTATATTATTTTGATCACGAGTTATCAAACGGACACCTTTGGAGGAACAGACCGACAGATTGACAGACAGACACATGACTGAGGGTATCACATAATACTTAAAGAATGCTCTCTTTGTACTGTAATAAAGTTAACTAAGTAAAAACCAAATATGCTTGTGTACTCATTGAAATAACAAAAGGTTTCCAGTTCTCTTCAAGCAAAAGTTCTTGGCAAGGACCAGTCCTCATCAACAACCAGATCTTGGCAAGGACTAGATCTTATGAACGATTAGTTCTAACAAAGAACCGGTTTTCTATAAAGACCAGTTCTCATAAAATCCAGATCTGACTACCAACAAGTTCTCATCAAGGACCAGATCATGTGAAGGAACTCTCTCATAAATCGTAAATGGCTTAGTCTTGCCATAGACCAACTCAGACAAAAGTCTATCTGCAACTAATGAGTGGTTCTTATCACAGTTAGGATCACATAAATGACCAGTCTCATGGGAACAGATCTTTAAAATGACAATATTTAGATAAGAACTAGCTTTAGCTCTGTCTTCACAAAAGACCAGTTCTCATGACATCTGGTAGCAGTAAAATTTACCTACCACAATAATTTTCCCTTTCTTTCCAAGACTTATACCAGAGTTTCTAAAACCAGACTGGATAGCACACTGAAGCTACAAAAATTAAAATATTCATTATTAATACAAAATGAAAATAGATACCAGTAGATATAATTTTTTGGAACAAGAAATAGTTGATAATAAAATTTCTCACATCAAGTTTCATAAATCTTGCAAATGTTTGAAAAAGAGATTTGCCCAGGCTTTTAAACATTTGAAAATTTATTGAATGAGAGGTGAGAAACTTCATCATTGTAGAAACTGTTTCTCTAATGGCTAAATGAAAAACACTGAGGATTGTATACAGAATTAGATTTGGACGAAAATTTCAAGAGACTTGTTCTCTCTCTAGTTTGAACAAATGTTTCCAAACCAATCAAGAAACCTGAAAACTGAATAAAAATAAAAAAAGGAAATGATATGCGAGCTAATATGATTTTATAGCGGAAACTGAACCTTTTTTCTGCTGCTTTGTTTTAATACTGTCATGACAGCATACAAAGTTAATATGAGTTAGTTTTTGATCACTAAATGAATGTTTCAGTACAGAATATAATCAGAATCTCAAATGTAGATCATAATTTCCATATATTTACTATACAGGATTTTCCCTATTAATTTTTACAAGGGAAAACTGTTTCCAGTTTGTATATGTATTGAAGTAAATCTATACAGGGTGTAATCAATTTATACTTATTTGTCAGAAGAAGTTGTAAAAAAATATCAAGCAGATACAGTGGTGTCAGAATCAATAAAAACACAATGATGAATGAAAGGATATGGAGTAAATGCACATTAGACAAAGTCTCTACAAATACATTGTTAAAACAAGCAAAGGAACAATGCTTTTATTGTTGTTCTTCATCTTTATTAGGCCGTGGGCTGAAATCACTTTCCGTGCACCCCCCCCCCCCCC